>BQKN01031443.1:0-30229 GCA_022839385.1 Asparagus kiusianus
TACCTGCTTTTCTCGTTTCTAACACTTCTATACTACACATTCTACGGTATGATGGCAGTAGGCTTGACTCCTACATATACCGTTGGTGCTATAGTTTCTTCTGCATTTTACGGGCTATGGAGCCTTTTCTCTGGATTTGTCATACCAAGAACGGTAAAGGTCCTTTGAACTCTTTCCTTCCTATCTTTTTGGGTAAATTTCATAAAACTTCTGAATTTTGGCGTGTTTTGCATAAACTCACTTAACTTTATAAAATTAGACTCCCTTCACTAAAGTTTAAATGTACATAAGGGCAAAATCATCCAAAACATGTCATGTGCTTTGCTCGTGAAAACTTAAACTGTCATCAGTTATGGTCTTAGTTGCATGGAATGTGATTCATTTTGGTTCATTGAACAAGAATGGGAATGTGGGACACCACTTATCTGGGATTAGGAATGACGGGGTAGGCTTATAAAGTACGTTCCAGAGGACCAGAGCATGGTACGCTTTAGGTTAGGTTTTTAAATATTCCAATAGCTTTGGTGCTCCAATTGGGTACCGATTGTATATTTTGTAAATTTTTCCCATCAAAATTTCTCTCACATCCTGAATTTAAGGGATAAGATGGTGAGAGGTGTTCCACACCCAAAATTGTAATTTACTTAGATAATAAGGTTATTTTAGGAAGTACAAATAAGAAGAGGAACAAAATTTATGATTGATTATAACAGAACTTTTAGAGTCTCCACCAAATTTTAATTTCCTTTAAATTTTCGTTATAGATGAGATTCCACAATATGGCTTTTCGATTTTGAAGATCAGAGATAAATCAACTAAGCCTTTTCTTTCTGTTGAATGGTTAAATCAGAATCTTGTATTAGGGTTTCTCCTCATGGGTCCAATATATAGGAGTACAAGTGGGTAATAGGTTATTGGGTCTTTACCCGATAACCCAATACTTAATTCTAACACTCCCCCTCAAGCTGGAGCATATATATCAATCATGCCAGCTTGTTGCATAAAATGGAAAACACCTTAGGCGAAGTAGCTTTAGTGAGAATGTCAGCTAACTGTTCTGAAGACGGAGTGAACTGGAGAGAGATCACTTTCTTTTCCCAAGCATCTCTGACAAAATTACAATCAACTTCAATGTGCTTAGTTCTCTCATGAAACACTGGATTCTTTGCAATATGGATAGCTGATTGGTTATTACAATGCATAGGCATAGATCCAGGCTGAGTAAAACCAAGCTCGGTCAGCAGCTTCTGTAACCATATCATCTCACAAACAGTGTGAGCCATAGCTCTGTATTCTGCCTCAGCACTAGATCGAGAAACTACATCCTGTTTCTTGCTTCTCCAAGTAACCAGATTTCCTCCAATAAATGTGTAAAATCCAGAAGTAGACTTTCTATCTCCTGTATCTCCCGCATACCCAGTATCAGAATAGGCAGAGATATGTAAATGTCCATGTTTCTTATACAGTAATCCTTTTCCAGGATAACTTTTAACATAAGCTAAAATTCTCAGAGCAGCAGTCCAATGAATCTCTCTAGGTTTATGCATAAACCTGCTCAGTACTCCCACTGCAAAGGTAATATAAGGTCTAGTCACAGTAAGATAGATCAACTTGCCAATCAATCTCCTATATCAACCTGCATCATCTAGAAGAAGACTATTATCGCGCCACAAATCTACATTCACCTCCATGGGAGTGTTTGCTAGCTTACAACTGCAAAGGTAATATAAGGTCTAGTCACAGTAAGATAGATCAACTTGCCAATCAATCTCCTATATCGACCTGCATCATCTAGAAGAAGACTATTATCGCGCCACAAATCTACATTCACCTCCATGGGAGTGTTTGCTGGCTTACACCCCAAAAGGCCTATTTCTTCTAATAAGTCCAATACGTACTTTGAGATAGAAGCAAACGGTCTTTTTGATATGCAATCTCGATCCTAAGAAAGTATTTGGGTTTTCCCATATCTTTGGTCACAAAATGACATGAAAGGTACTCCTTAGTCTCTGCTAATGCAGCAAGGTCACTTCCAGCTAGCAGGATGTCATCAACATATACTGCCAGAATCACCAAATCAGAATTAGTGCGCCGGATAAAGACGGAGTGATCAGATTGACATCGTTTAAAACCAACACCGGATATAGCAGTACTAAATTTCTCAAACCATGCCCGTGAACTTTGTTTGAGGCCATAAATCACCTTTTTAAGCTTACAGACAGTATTCTCCCCCTGAGCAACATACCCTGGAGGTTGCTCCATATAGACTTCCTCCTGTAAATCACCATACAGGAAGGCATTTTTAACATCCAGCTGAAACATTGTCCAATCCAGATTAACAGCCATAGAGAAAAGTAGGCGAATAGAACTGAGACGGGCAACTGGAGAGAATGTCTCAAGATAGTCGACCCCATAGGTTTGAGTATAACCCTTAGCAACAAGACGAGCTTTATATCGATCAACCAAACCATCTGTGTGATACTTCAAGGTATAAATCCACCGACAGCCAACCACAGTAGCACTTGGCGGAAAGGATATAAGGTCCCAAGTCCCTCTAGAAACAAGTGCATCCATCTCCTCATCCATGGCATGTTTCCAAGCAGGAACTAACATGGCCTCCTCATATGACCTGGGTAGAGATATAGAGGACAAGGACAAGGCAAACTGACGAGAAGATGGAGTAAGACGGTCATAAGAAACAAAGTCAGATATAGGATGATTAGTACAAGACCGTTTACCTTTTCGTTGAGCAATTGGAATATCCAGATCAGATAAAATAGACACATTAGAAGGAGACTGACCTGCAACAGGAGATGATTGTTCGGCTGGAGCAGAGAGGGGGACATGAACTTTTGGGCGGCGACAATATGTTAGTAATGACGGTGGTGCAGATGGCATAGTAGAGGCATTTTGTATTTCTGGAGAAGATCCATCAACAGAAGAAATGAAAGTAGGTAATGGAACAGTCGTAGGAGCAATAGATGGAAGAGGCACAGATGGATTGACAGTTGGAGAGGAACCAGTCTAAGAGAAGTATGGAATGGACTCAAAAAAGGTTACATCTGCAGGCACAAAATATCTCCTGGTGGATGGGTTATAACACCGATAACCTTTTTGAGTACGTGAGTAGCCTACGAAGACACACTTAATAGACCGTGGAGATAATTTATCCAGCCCGGGAGACAAATCCTGAACGAAACAAGTACAACCAAAAACACGAGGAACCACAGGAAAAGTCCTTTTGTCAGGATAAAGACAGGTAAACGGTATTTTACCATTAAGAATAGGAGAGGGCATCCTATTGATCAGGAAACATGCACTGAGAACAGCATCGGACCACAAATACTTTGAAACATTCATATGTATCATCAAGGTCCTAGCAACATCTAAAATGTGTCTATGCTTCCTCTCAGCAACTCTATTTTGTTGTGAAGTATGAGAACATGAAGTTTGATGGATAATACCAATATTTACGCAAAAACGAGAGATGTCATTTTTCATGTATTCCAAAGCATTATCGGTACGAATGATACGGATAGAGGTGGAAAATTGTTTTTTGATTTCTTTGTAGAATATTTCAAAAACAGTTGAAACCTCAGACCTCTCTTTTAATAGATAAAGCCAAGGCATGCGAGAGTAGTCATCAATAAAGATTAGGAAATATCTATAACCCTTTACAGAAGGTACACGACAAGGATCCCAAACATCAGAATGGACTAATTCAAACGCAGAACTGCTGCGTTTATCAATACGACTCGGATACGTAGCACGATGGTGTTTACCCAGTTCACAAGACTCACAACCTAAAGAAGAAATAGAAGACTGGATGGAAATGACAGACCTAAGCTTCGATAACGAGGGATGACCAAGGCGTTGATGTCATAGTAAAGGATGATCAGATTTGTCTGCAACAAGACCAGTAGCAGGCATATTATCGTCCAAATAGTACATGCCTCCTCTCTCATACCCCGAACCAATCTTTATCCCAGTTGTTAGGTCCTGAAACACACAATAAGAAGAAAAGAATGTTACTTTACAGTTGTTGTGTTTGGTGAACTGGCTGATGGACAGTAAACTGATAGGAAATTTTGGAAGATATAAGACATCAGTAAGAGTCAGTGATGAAGTAGCACGGACTACTCCATCACCAAGAACTGGAGAGTATGAACCATCAGCAATGCGGACCGATGAAAACTTTTCAGAAAGTTTTAAAGAAACAAAATGATCCTTTTTACCTGTCATATGAGAAGAGGCATCAGAATCTAATACCCATGGCTTATGAGGAGAGGCAATGTAGGCATCCATACCTGAAGAGGATGCATGAGTAGTAGAATGACTATTCTGAGAGGACTCAAGTTGACGTAACCGGTCATACTCAGCTTGAGAAATCTGAACAGTAGAGGGACCGAAAGTAGTTGTAAGAGAAGCAACAGAGGTAGGTGTAGTATCAGCAATCTGGGCCCATGCAGGTCGACCAAACTTCTCCCAACATTTCTCAGAGATATGATTAGTCCTTCCACAATGTATGCACTGACGCAGAGTCTTATCAGAGTCAACATGTCTCCCACCAAAGGTGCCACGTCCTCCCCCTGTGTCGCGGACACGTCCTCGACCACGACCACTGCCACGTCCAAAGAACATAGCAGACTGATCAAGTGATGGAGTGGATGGTGTGGGAGATGCAGTAGTCACTCCAGTAGTTACCTGCATAACTCTAGAGAATGTAGCAGTCAAGGAAGGAATAATATCTCCCCCAAGTATTTGGCCCCATATCTGAGACTGCAAAGTGGGATTCAACCCCGACAAGAACTTGGACACTACAAGATCTCTACAATATCCCAACAGAGTTGGTGTATCCGTAACGACGGGCTGATGCATCTCTAATTCATCGAGCAGACTTTTCAGCTCACCAAAGTACTCGGGTACAGAGCGATCGCCCTGTTGAAGAGAAAAAAGGCGTTCATACAACTCGAACACACGGGATACATTTTTCTCATTCCCGTACATTATTTTTAAATTATCACACATCTCCTTAGCAGTGTTCGAGAACATGACACTGCTACTGATCTGGGCTTCCATGCTATTAAGAAGCCAAGTCATCACACAACAGTCGGCAGATATCCATGCGGGATACGTAAGATCTGTAGATGCAGGAGGTGGGGCCAGAAGATGAGCCAATTTGTTTTGAGCACCAATGAAGATGCGGAAGGCCTGTGTCCATAATAGATAGTTAGTGCCATTTAATTTTACTGTGGTCCCCAATACAACTTTGGGGGCAGAGATCTCAGCAATAGTAGGGGTAGTAGTAGCAGAGAAGATGTCAGATCCGGTCATCGTTTCAGACAGGATAGTAGAAGAATCGTAATCTTCTTGTAGAAACCCGAAGGTTTAAAATGGAACCCAAAAGTTAAAAACCCGAATGTTTAAAATGGAACCCAAAGGTTAGAATAGAAGACCCGAAGGTCAGTGTTCAGGAACCCGAAGGTTAGAGATCTCATTCAAGAGATTTTTTTTATTTTTTTGTTTTTTTTGTTTTTTTTTTAAGTTTCTGTACAATCTTCCATAATAACTCTTCTCACTTTACAAAATAGGCCCAATAACTTAAGGCTCAAACCCAAACAAAGAAACAAAGAAACAAACTGAAGACTGATGTTGACGATGGCTGATGACGACGACGACGAGGGCAGATGATGACGACGACGACGAGGGCAGATGATGACGGCGGCGACGAGGGCAGATGACGACGACGACGACGATAACGGAGGCGGCGACGAGGGTAGATGACGACAGCAACGAGGGCAGATTTGAGGACGACGAGCTCAGATCTAGGGTTTCTTCGAGTAGACTGTGAAGAACGACGAGGTCCCAGACAACGACGGCGAACAACAACCCCAAGATCTGAGGCGGCAAAGGACGGCAAGGGTTCGGCGGTGAACACAAGATCGACGTCAGCACGCAGTGAAGACTCGACCGGCGGCTAGGGTTTTGGAGGTACATTTTTTTTCTTTTTTAGGGTTTGGAGGGTAACCTGGGTGACGGCTCTGATACCATGTTGAATGGTTAAATCAGAATCTTGTATTAGGGTTTCTCCTCATGGGTCCAATATATAGGAGTACAAGTGGGTAATAGGTTATTGGGTCTTTACCCGATAACCCAATACTTAATTCTAACACTTTCTACATTCTACCTACTTGCAATTTTAGTACAGATAAGATACCATAAATTTTTCTTTTTCCCCTTCCGTTTAATTAAAGCTGGATAACTTTTTTTCCTGTAAAAATTTCCGCATATATAGATAAACATTTCGAATCCTCTACCCATTTATACAATGAAATTATTCCTAAAAAGTAATCAGAAGTTTATGTATTTAAAGAGAGCTAAACAGTGTTTTTGGATAGAAACAAATTAAGATAAAATAAACGAAAAGACCCATGGACCCTTCCCATTTTAAAGCCTATTCTCCATTTTTATCAATTTAAAAATTTTTAAAAAAAACTTTGTTATTGGAACACCAAAGCAAAGCTCTTTAAATATAGGAATTTGAGGATCTCCAAGAGTAAAATTCAAGAAATATGTTTGTTGATATCAGTTCATGTTAAAACAACTTTGAGAATCATATTGCAATGAAGACATGCATACTTTATTTGCTTATTTCGTCGCGTTTTTTGTTGTTCAGTTTTCTAAGTAATAGCTACTTTGTTAAAAAATTTAACTGATTTGAATTCTAATTCGGGTTACCAGAATTAGCGAACCAGGTCTTGTTCCATCACGGTCCAATTCGCTAATGTTCCTTATTTTGGGATAACTAAACCTGGGTTGCCGTTCGCTACGGCATCCCACAATCCCGACAACTATGGTCATGGTACATTAGTGAAACAAATTCAAAGCGATGTTCTCTAATTTATAAGCCTCATAGTTCAGAAGTTTCATGAAACTTACCCCCATCTTTCTCGATATAATATGAGATAAAAAATAATTTATAATTTTTTTTTTTTGCAGAGAATGCCTGTGTGGTGGAGATGGTATTATTATTTGTGTCCTGTTGCGTGGACATTATATGGAATGGTTACATCACAATTTGGAGATGTACAGGATACTCTCGAGAGTGGGGAGACGGTAGAACAGTTCTTGAGGAGTTATTTCGGGTTCAGACACGACCTCTTGCCGATTGTAGCAATTGTGATCGCATGCTTTGGTGTCTTATTCGCCCTTGGTTTCGCCGCAGGCATAAAATTCCTTAACTTCAACAAAAGATAGCACCGGATTTGAAGAGATCCTCTTCCTCTTCCTCTTCCTCGTCTTCTTCTTCTTGGAGGTGTATTTTTCGCATTCAAGGAGTATTTTTATTGCTATATTATCTACAATGACCAATACTTTTCATGACATATGTTGTAATCCTGGTTGGCGACGAAACATCGAAAAATTATGTGTCTTTACTGACTGGTCCTTCTCCAAGTGGTTATGGTTTGTTTTTTATGATAAGTTTTAGATCTAATAAAGAGGATATATGTGTGATTTTTTTGCGGCAGGAGAGAAGAAAACATCACAATTGGTTGCTTCCATTTAGCCAAAACTGACAGGGAACACAGCTAACAGCTACTCACATTGATAGTTCAATTTCTACGCACGTATTTACCAGATTTGAAATACTTGCTTCTTTCTTGTTCACTTTGTAATAGCATATATAGAAGTCTAAGAAGTGGGTATGAAAAGTAATGTGATACGCCAAGTGTGAATAGTGCCACATCGGGGAATGAGAGAAAATTTTAGTGGTTTAAATAGGTAAGCCTAAGGCTCAAGTGTAAAATCGGCTAGTCTATTTTGCCAGCCAGCGGTTTGAGCTACAATTGGAAATATGAGCTTTAATATTTAAGTAATGGAATAATTTGGGGACTTGTTAAAATATAATAGTTAAGCAATGATCGAAATGTTTCCAGCTCAGATGTTTTCTTGTTTTTGGCTTTTTAAACCAAACAATGGAATGGGATAGAAAATATTTTCTCACCACATTTTCATGCCAGAAACAAACAAAAAAGAAACTTGTTTCATAGAAACACACGTAGAAAATATTTTCTCCCCACATTTTCTTGCCGAAACAAACGAAAAAGAAACTTGTTTCATAGAAACACACATAGAAGAGTGCAAATAAGTTTTTAACCGCTAGAAATGGTTTTCTATATTTTGGGAATCAAAACAAACACTCCCAAGTGTCTTTGGTCCTAGGGCATGTTCTCTCTCACTATGGAGCAGTTTCTTTATATAGAATTGTATGCTGGTAATTTGTAGAGAATTGTAACACTGCTTTGTAGGGTTAGCTACGTAAACTATATGTTTTCGTTCAATTTTATTTTGGATATCTACACTATTAAATTTTCCAACTAAATTCTCTTAGGTCTACGTCCAATCCTCTTTGTTCCATGCATAATGGAGTATGTTTGGTTAGAAGTAATTGGAGCAACAAATACATTTATAGCACCATATAATTCAAACTCCTATTGTTGGAACACTTTACAATTACACCCCCAGTAGCCCTTACTTTTAGTCTATTTTGCTTTTGCAACAACCAAATACCTACATTAGAATTCTCATGCAGCCTCCAACCCCCACAAGCATGCTCATAATCTTGTTAATTCACTTACAATGCTTTCTCTAGTTCCATCCTAAATATGAGAAATCTCCAAAGGCGCTAATTTTTTTATCCTATCTCTTAGTATATATATCCACATATCTACCACACTGTTTTTGACCAAAATACACAACATCCTCAGTGTGAAGCGCTCTACCATCTTATATTGAATGTACTATTATTCCAAAATGACCAAACTACCCTCAATGTATCCTACTATCTCAAGAGTATTAAACTGTTGCGCGCCTTTGCGGAAGCGTGCTCGACAACCAAACGAGTCCGCAAGTCACGGGAGAAGATAACCAAACCAAACACGGATGCAATCCAAACCAGAATATGACAAACCAATCACAAACACAGAGATATACGTGGTTCAGCAATTTGTCTATGTCTACGGGGAGAGGATGGGGGGATTCCACTAAATCAAGAAGAGTACAAAGGGTTACAATCTCACAAAATCACTTAAATAAACCCTAAACCATAGCTCTCACCTTGCTCACAAGTTCTCTCTCTCAAAGTGCTCAGAATACTCTTTAATCTCTCCTTAGAAACCCTAGAAAATCATGTTTCAATATATACCAAAACACAATCCCAAAGCAAATAGGAAACAAAAGCCTAAGGCCATGTAGACTCGCGGTCGACTGCGGCGGTCGACCGAAACCAAACAACAGAACCAAAATCCACTACAGGGTTTGGCGGTTGACCGCGAGGGTCGACCACGCCAAGTCCAGAAATCTCCCAGGCTTTGTGCACATTTCCAGTCGACCGTGCCTACCTCGCGGTCGACCGCTGGGAAATCAAAACCTATAATTTGATGTTTTTCCTGTTTTCTCTTCAATTCTCCACATCGGTGAAGTTTTTCCAAAATTAAGCCGACACCAAACAAAGAGCTCCATTGCATCGTCTCTCCAAACTCGGCCGCACCAATGTGGTTGCCTACGTACCCCCTCTCCCAAAAGATCAAGCCGCCTGTAGTTCATCCAAATGGCCGTCAACGGCCTCAACAATCACGAATGAACAAGTTTCGATAAATGATCAAACTTGTTGCTCGAAACCATCTTAGTGAATATCCGTCGGATTATCCTTTGTGTAGACCTTCACAATCTCCACATTGCCGTCTTCAAGAACATCTCGAACGAAGTGATAACGAACGTCAATGTGCTTCGTCCTCGCATAAAAAACCTGATTCTTCACCAAATAGATAGCACTCATGCTATCACAATGAATGGTGATGGACCGCTGCGAAATATCAAGTTCCTCCAAAAGTCCCCGAAGCCAAATAGCCTCCTTCACAGTCTCTGTAATCACCATATACTTTGCCTCTGTCGTCGACAAAGCCATCGTAAACTGTAAGGTGCATCTTCAACACACCAGCATACGGGTCAAAGTGAACACATACCCCGTAGTAGACCGACGCTTATCCAAATCCACGACACAATCCTAATCAACATAGTCATTGCATAACTGCCCACCTCTAGTGTCCCGCTCATAAACCAAACCAACATTGAGCGTACCTCGAATGTACCTCAAAATCCATCTCACAACGTCCCAATGACTCACTCCTGGATCGTGCATGTATCTCGAAACCATGCTCATCACCTGTGACAAATCCGGCATCGTACATACCATTGTGTATATTAAGCTTCCAACTGCGCTTGCATATGGAGTCTTCAACATCAACTCTCGATCTTCAACTGTCTTTGGTGAAAGGTCAGCTGAAAGCTTCAAATGGGCTCCCAAAGGTATACTTATTGGCTTCGTATCCATTCTAATATTAAACCGCTATAGAACCTTCCTCAAATAAGTTACCTGTGTCAAACAAATTCTGTCCTTCTCTTTGTCTCTGCCGATCTCCATCCCTAAAATGTGTTTTGCCTCACTCAAATCATTCATCTCAAACTCCTTTGAAAGCTGAATCTTCAACTCATCTATAGAGGATCTGGAAATAGAAGCAACTAACATGTCATCAACATAAAGCAACAAATAAATGTACGCTCCTTTCAACTTGCAAAAATACACGCAAGGATAAAACTGGCTCTGAGTGTACGAATGACTAATCATAAAACCATCAAATCACTTATACCACTGTCGAGGAGATTACTTCAAATCGTATAATGATTTCTTTAACCTACAAACCAACTTATCATTCCATGCAGCTCGAAATCCCAATGGCTGAGTCATATATATTTCTTCATCAAAATCACCATGAAAAAATGTCGTCTTTATATCTAACTGATCTAACTCCAAACCATATTTCCAAATCGAAGAGTGATTTACCACAGGAGAGAAAACCTTATTATAATCAATACCTTCCTCCTGTGTATAGCCTTTCGCAACCAACCTAGCCTTGAACCTCACTAGAGTGCCTTCAATACCCTCCTTCTTCGTGTATACCCTCTTGCAACCTATTGCCTTCCACCCCTTTGGAAGCTCAACATGTTCTCATGTATCGTTCTTGTGAAGAGACAATATCTCCTCCTGAATAGCTACCTACCACGAATCAGCCTCCGAACCCTACTCGACCTCTCTGAAAGTAGTAGGTACCAACTCATCGATACTCTCTACCGAAAGTGCATACATAGCTACTGTGTCGGTATACCATGCTGGCATCTGTATGTCTCTCCTCTGTCTCCAAACCGTAATAGAATCCTGAACCTGAGCCATCGATCGTTGATCATGCACATCTATACCCGTATCCTCCTCCTCGTCGCCATGCTCACCTGGCGTCTACTCAGTCGGCACTCTAATGGATACTGTATCATCTGGATAATGTGGAGCTTCATCGATCTCCACCACCTACGATATCTCCTCTTTCGGGTTGCTCTCCACCAGATGAGAGCTGGGAAGCTTCAAGATAGAAGCCTTATCGAACACGACGTCTCTACTCAGCACAATCTTCCTATCAACTGGATCCTATAGCTTGTATCCCTTGACACTACGCTTGAATCCTACAATTATGGTCTTCCTAGCTCGAGGTTCTAATTTATCTGTCTTCACATGATAAAATGCAGGGCACCCAAATACCTTGAGCTGATCATAGTCGTATGCTGGCTCTTCCGACCACATCTCCATAGGGGTCTTTCCCTCAATCGCAGATGAAGACAGTCTGTTAATGAGGTGGCTCGCATATGAAAGTGTCTCAACCCAAAAGATCTTTTCCAAACCACTATGCGCCAACAAACATCGAATTTTCTCCGGTAAAGACCGATTTAACCTCTCTGCCACCTCATTTTGCTACAATGTATGACTAACTGTGATGTGTCTCTCTATGCCCTCATCTCGACATAACTTCTAAAACGGGTCTGATGTATACTCGTCGTCGTTGTCGGATCGCAACGTCTTGATCTTTCTCCCAGTTTGTAGTTCCAATCTCTTCTTCCACTCTACAAATAAATCTAGAACTTCACTCTTCTTCGTCATGGTATACACCCAACAACGTATAGAATAGTCATCAACGAACGTGACGAACCAATATCAACCACCAAGTGATGTAGTCTTGGTAGGACCATAAACATTTGTGGGCACATAATCCATGATGCCCCTCGTCCTATGAATGGTAGTTCCATGCTTTACATTCGTCTTCTTGCCAAGTACACAGTGTTCCCAGAACTCAACATTTGCACTCCTGGCTCCCTTCAATTGCCCCTGCTTGCACAGCGCCTGCAGTGACTTCTCTCGTGTGTGCCCCAACCTGTAGTATCAAAGTCTGCTCATGTCCGCCTCTGAAATAGTTGAAGCTACCTGGCCAATCTCGGTGCTCTCCTTCAGATAATATAAGTTCCCACTGCGTACTCCCTTCATCACCACCAAATATCCCTTAGTAACCTTTGCTACAGCATCCTCAAAGGTCACCTTGAATCCCTTCGCCTCCAAAGCTCTAACTGAGATAAGATTCTACTTCAGCTGAGGAACAAATCTCACCTCCTTCAATTCACGGGCTACTCCATCGTGCATCTGAATCATCACGGTACCTATTCCATGAATGCCACAGGATTGATCATGTCCCATAACAGCAACACCCACATCGAGTCTCTCAAATGAAACAAACCAATCTCGCCTAGGAGTAACATGATAAGTAGTGTCAGAATCAAGCATCCAATCTGATGCATCTAAGTGGTTCACCTCCGGAGTAATTAATAAAGAAAAGCTCGAATCATCTGAATCATCGCCTCTCACAACGTTCACCTCGTTGACCTTCGGGCCCTTTTTCTTACCATTCTCCTTCTCCTTAAGCTTTGGACAGTCTCTCTCCTAATGTCCCTGCTCTTTACAGAATGCACATTGGTTCTTTGCTAACGGGTGAGGACCTCTCGAATTTGACCTGCCTCTATTGCAACCTCTCGGATATGAGCTTCTACCTCTCGTCGTTAATGCCTCTCCTGAAGTACTAGCGCGAGAAGTTTTCTTGTCCTTCCTCCTCAAATCATAGTTCGTCAAAGTATTAGTAACTTCACTATATGTGATAGAAGTCTCCCGTTCAACAAAATGAGCACGGATGTATCATACTTCTCATCTAGTAAGGAGCACAAAAGAATAATAGCCTTGTACTCATCCGTGATTTTCTCATCCATATTCACCAAGTCCGACAATAACTTCGTATAGTTGTTCACATGAACCGCAAGCGAGGTGTCCCTGGACATCTAAAATCTGAACAATCTTCGTAGCAAGTGCAAACGGTTCTCAACATTCTTCGTAAGGTACTTATTGTTGAGAACCTCTCACATCTTTATTGCAGATGTCACCCCCAATCACATCATACTTCAGCTCCTGTTCTAAACAAGACGTGATCACTCCACACGCGTTCCTATTCATCTTTTCTCATACCGCCTCTTCATATTTTTGTCGCCTCTTCATATTTTGGTGGCCTCTCATGGACCATGATGGTCTCCTTCAAATTCTGAGCATTGAGCGTATCTTATACGTCGCCCATCCACAAACCAAAATTGATCTTACTATCATATTTAACCACACTAATTTTAGTGTTCTGAAAACCAACTTGAACTGTACCCATCATCTTGCTGCTTTCACCAACTTCTTCACCCATACTCACAAATTTTAAATTGTAGAGGAAAAATTCAAACTTAATAGAATTTAGAAGTTACCCAACTGAACCCTAGAACGGATTCCAAATAGATCTTCTAACCACACAAGGAAAACGAAATCTTCAACAGCAACCCCAAACAATATCTCCACTGAAGCCTAGAACTCCAAGAACCAAGCTTTCACGATGAATCTTCCTCCACCTAATGCCAAAACCCTAGATCTGAAATCTGAGCTCTGATACCAATTGTTGTGTGTCTTTGCGGAAGCGTGCTCGACAACCAAACGAGTCCACGAGTCACGAGGAAGATAACCAAACCAAACACGAGTGCAATCCAAACCAGAATACAATAAATCAATCACAAACACAAAGATATACGTGGTTCGGCAAATTGCCTACGTCCACGGGAAGAGGATGGGGAGATTACACTAAATCAAGAAGAGTACAAAGAGTTACAATCTCACAAAATCACTCAAATAAACCCTAAACCAAAGCTCTCTCCTTACTCACAAGTTCTCCCTCTCAAAGTACTCAGAATACTCTCTAATCTCTCCTTACAAACCCTAGAAAATCGTGTTTTAATATATACCAAAACACAATCTCAAAGCAAACAGGAAACAAAAGCTCAAGGCCCAGCAGACTCGGGGTCGACTGCGGCGGTCGACCGAAACCAAACGACAGAACCAAAAATCTATTACAGGGTTTGGCGGTCGATCGCGCCAAGTCTAGAAGTCTTCCAGGCTTTGTGTACGTTTCCGGTCGACCGCGCTTGCCTCACGGTCGACCGCTGGGAGATCAAAACCTGTAATTGGGTGTTTTTCCTGTTTTCTCTTAATAAACCTGTACCGAACATAACTAACCCCTATCCATAATCTCTCCCTCTATTCTCCAATGGCTTCTCTCCCTCTTCCAACAGCGACAAAACCTCCCTCTTCCCCCCAGAACCCTACAATTCCACAAAAGCCCACCAAATTCTCCAAAACCCAAGCATCTAAACCTCTCAAAAACTTCAAAGCCTCTCAAAATTCATCAAAATCCTATCTCCAACAAATCTCCTCTCTCTGCAGAGATGGCCATCTGCATGATGCCTTCTCTCTCTTCAACCAGATGGAGTCCGATGACCTCCCCATCGGCCCAGAGATATATGGGGAGCTCCTTCAAGGCTGCGTTTACGAGCGAGCTTTCTCCCAGGGCCAACAAGTTCATGCTAGAATCATAAAAAATGGTGCATATTTCTACAAGAACGAGTACATTGAGACGAAAGTCTTGATCTTTTATGCAAAATGTGATTGCTTGTCGATAGCCGAGGAGTTGTTCCTCCGGCTGAGAAAACCCAATGTCTTCTCTTGGGCTGCAATGATTGGTCTACACTCTAGGCAAGGTTTCCATGAGAAAGCTCTGGTGTGCTTCTGCAGAATGGTTGAAATCAGGGCTTTTCCTGATAATTTCGTCATCCCGAATGCTCTGAGAACTTGTTCGGCTCTTCGGTGGATTGGGTTTGGAAGAGGGATTCATGGGTATGTTTTGAAGCTGGGTTTTGGGTCTTGTGTCTATGTTTTGAGCAGTTTGGTGGATTTTTATGGGAAATGTGGGGTTTTGAGGGATGCGAAGAAAATATTCGAAGAAATGCCTGAGAGAAATGCTATTACTTGGAACTCTCTGCTTGTGGGGTTGGTACAAAACGGGTTAGATGAGGAGGCATTGGAAATGTTCTATGATATGAGAATTGATGGTGTTGAGCCTACTAGAGTTAGTATTGCAAGTTTCCTTTCTGCATCTGCGAATTTGGAGGCTCTTGGTGAAGGTAGACAAGCTCATGGCATTGCAGTGTTATATGGTTTAGAACTTGATAATATTTTAGGCACTTCGCTTATTAACTTCTACTGTAAGCTCGCTATGATTGAAGACGCTGAGATGATATTTGATCTCATGGTGGAAAGAGATGTAGTGACTTGGAACGTGTTGATTTCGGCTTATGTACTATATGGTCATAATGAGAAAGCTATAAGTACTTGTCATCAGATGAGAAAGGAGAACTTGAAATTTGATTCTGTGACTTTAGCATCAATCCTATCAGCTTGTTCAGATGCTGGCATGATCGAACTTGGAAGAACTAGTCATGCCTATTGCATTCGAAACCATATTGAATATGATGTAGCTGTTGCAAGTAGCGCAATAGATTTCTATGCAAGTTGTGGGAGGCTAAAATATTCACAGAGGGTCTTTGATTTGGCAACCTCAAAGGATTTGGTTTTATGGAACTCGTTAGTTTTTGCTTATGCACAGTCTGGGCTAAGTGGCGAGGCTTTAAAAAAATTTTATCAGATGCAACTTGAAGGTGTGCCTCCAAATTTGACATCATGGAATTCTGTCATGCTAGGGTTTGTGAAGAATGGACAGATCGAAGAGGCTCACGATATGCTCTCTAAGATGACACTCAATGGACTGAGTCCTAATTTTGTCACATGGGTTCTTTTCATATTTGGCTTAGTTCAAAAGGGATGTGGATATGAAGCAATTAAGTTCTTCGTTAAAATGCAATCGACAGGCCTTAGGCCAAATTCTATAAGCATTATTGGGGTACTCTTAGCCTGTTCAAATACAATGTCTCTGACATATGGAAGGGCTATTCATGGGCATATAATGAGAAGAGGGCTCTTTTCATCTCTCTCCATTTTATCATCTCTCATAGACATGTATAGCAAATGTGGAAGCATAAATCTTGCAAGCAAGGTATTTGATTTTGTGTTGGATAAGGACATCTCTCTATTCAATGCGATGATATGTGGACTGTCATTTCGGGGTAAAGCTAAAGAAGCTCTTGAACTTTATAAAGATATGCATAAGCAAGGGATAGATCCAATTGATACAACCTTTACAATGCTTTTATCAGCTTGCAGTAGTGCAGGTCTTATCGATGACGGTCTCAATATTTTCATGGACATGGTTAGCAAATATCACATGATACCAAGGAAGGAGGATTATGGCTATTTGATAAAACTTCTTCTAGATTGTGGTAATTTCAATGAGACACTCAAGGTTTTATCATCTATGCAACTTGATGTTGACTCCCAGATATTAGGATCTTCACTTGATGCGTATAAAGATGATCAAGAAACAAAACTATCACAATGTTTATTAAGCTGTATATTGGAGTCAGAACCTGTTTACTCAGTGAATTACACAAATATTTTAAGTGAATATGTTTCTTTGGGAAAGTGGGGGAGAGATTCTATTTTGAGAGAATTGATGAAAGAAATTGGATTGAGGAACCAAAGATGCAGTTGGATTCAAATTGGAAAAAAGCTTCATGCATTCGAAGTTGGTGAAAAATCGCACCCACAAATAGATGCAATATCTGAGACCTTGTTGTGGTTGCATAGGCAAATGAAATTTGCTGGTTGTGCACCTATAAATGTTGACTATGGGCTCAAGGATGCTAGGCAAGAAACTCTATGTTCCTATTGATGCCATATACTCTTGGACATGGATGAATTTGATCCAAAATCCTACAGGTGTTTGAATGCATAGAGAGCTTTTGTGAAGAGCAAGAACAAAATGAACAAGAATGACTTTTGGTTCATGATTCTCTGAGAGAAAAGTAGATGGAGCTCTCCGAAAATGTTGCTAGCCATGATAAAGGAAATCAAGTTGGTGTTTCCAAGTACATGGCCCATTGCAAAAGGATCGTGTCTGAAATGTGTTTCTGATGCAGCAAAGCTTCACATTATAAGCTTTCGTGTCTCAGGAGCAAGAGCTGCAATCTTCAAAACAACAAATGATGCTGCTAACTGCGGTTCTTAAGCCTGTAGATGATATCTATCACGTATGAATGGCTGAGTCCAGGATCAACTGGTGACAAATATAAGCATATGATGCTAAGTCAACTGTTAGCCAAGTGTTGTTTGATTCCGCAACCTCCAACGAATTAGTTCGGGCTAACGTCAATAATTCTTGACCCAGACTTATCCAAAGGTAATGGGTAATTTTTTGCTCATTATACGCAGATCATTGTCAAGTACCATGCCTTAACAATCCACGGGATTGATGAGTGCATACATGCTTTCACGCTTGACTGTCCCACTTAGAGGTAATTTCATCACCTATGTATCTATATGAACTAGGAATCATATTAACACATTCAATCTTTTGTATATTTCTAAATCGTGAAGTAAGGTAACTACTGTTTAATTTACGTGGGTATATCTGCAGGAGTTAGATTACAGCATTTACTATCAGATGTAAGTTAAATAGTGCACATAATTTGGAGAAGACTGAGAAAAGTGGTTCTAAAAGTCCAAGAGCAAGAAAATTGTTCAGAATACTATGATACATATAGTAGATATTCTTCTGTGCAGGAAATCGTGGTTCTAGATCTTTTGGCTGTATAGTTGATGCTCACTTACCGTCTTCCACAGTTGAAGGTATGCTATCCGACAAACAGCTATTTGTTTCTTAATTTGGTTTTGTTTTCTTGATGTTGTTGGAAGTGCTTACCTCAAACTTTCTCAATCTATTTCTCTTTAATCTACTTTGGTTCAATCCAGGGTTGTGATACCATGATTGTCAGAGTACAGAATTTCGGTAACTGAAACCCTGAAGAGGTATGCCGAAACTCTCATTAGCAAAGCTTTTGTTATCCCAAGGGAAGGAACACGCGACATTTTCTGTCGGTAGGCGATTACTTTCATCAAAACTGGAGAGCCCTGACACATTTCCATAATAATAAACAAAATCAAGAGCACCTTTCTCTTGCCTAGTTCTTGCTCTTTGATTTCAGATAGTTTTTCAATAGTAATAACACTGTTACAATGCCTGTTTATCGGTTATATCTTTTTTTTCTTTTTTTTTTTTGGCTTATGATCACGTATGTTGACTGATATTGTAATACCGACTCATATTTCTAATCAAATATTATAAATACATTGCGCCTCATTCATACAGGAGAAAATATGCCGCTTTGAGCACCACATGATTTTAGCTATAATTTCCTTTTCTAATATTTTATTAACTTATGTTGAAGATCTTACAAGAATAGTCATGGGTAATCCTGATTTATCGCTTGAATATTCTGTAGGACTGATTGAAACGTAAAGAGATTGGGCTTCAACCAAACTTCACATCATTCAAGCTTAGACCTGAACTTTGTTTCTTAGAAGAAAAAACTGGGCACACTCTTTTCTGCCACTGATGCTTTTATGCCAAGAGCCAAAGACAGACTAATGAAACGGAGAGCATTTGAGGGTTGTCGTCTCAGTAATTAGTGTGTTTCTCCTCGATTATCTGTTATGTATAAAATTTACCGGTAAATGAAGATGTGGTGATGAAAGGAAACTTGCTGATGGGTACTTCCAGGTTTTACAACTGATACGCTAGTAACAGGTTTCTCCTTCACCAATTATTTGCAGTTTAAATGTTTTGATATCTTCTCCTACTGACTTTTTGATCTAGGATTGTTCTAAAAGATCATGTGCCTTCGACATATGAATGAACTTAAATTACATGATCAATAATGTAGGCATCTATCTTCAAGGATTCATGGTTTATGGCGCATATTCGAAGCCTCATTGACTGCCAATTGAAAGTTTTCGTTGATCTTTCACAGATGAACCATGATGATAACTTAAGGCTATGAAATGATGATTTGAGAGTGAGGGGTTTGATCTCTCTCGCTCTAGCTAAATTTGTACAGGTCTTATGATCGATACAAACTTTACAGCCTTCTCTTCTATGATCATGATAGTTTAGATAATTGAGGTGATGTGAGCTGAGATATATGAATTTGGATTTTACAGTTCCAACCAATAAAAACATAAAGGAAAATGATAGGGGCACACCCCCAACCACACCCACCTCTCTCATTTGCTACAGTACATCGGGCCCCACATGAGATTTTAAAATTTTAAAATCTCATGTGGGGCCTGGTGTACTGTAGCAAATGAGAGAGGGGGGTGTAGTTGAGGGTGTGCCCCTAGTGCCACCCAAACATAAATTATGGTCACTTCAACCGAAGGATTCCTTTGAGAAATCATACACTTCTTTTATCACATCACCTAAATTCCCTGAACAAGTTATGAATATGAATCTCTCATTCCCTAAACTAGTGCGAACACCGTGACACCGTGCAAAGTACAGCATACTATATATCATTTTTTTTCTCTGCTACAGTAATCTCAGGTAAATGCTACAGCAATATTTTTGGATTTTTAAATTACTCAGTATCCCCCATCTACTACAGGTTTTTCAAAAAAAAATGCTACGCTATTCCCGTGTACTACAGTAATAATTTTCAAAATATAGCTATAGCATCCCGTTTCCTGTTTTGCTACAGAATGTATAGAGGAGTAGATATGTAATAAAATCACCAAACACAGGAATTGATTACCCTTTGAGACCACTTTTATCAGACAACAGAATCAGACAATGAATCCAGTATCCAAAAAACTCTGCAACTCCTTGAGTTCCTAAACTACAACAACTGACATTATCACTTTTCTCTATTCAGGCTCCTGTAGCTTTCATTTGCGCTCCTTAACATTCTGGCTACGAAAGACATCCCAGATTAGCCTCAGGCTCAGCACCACCAATTATGATGCGGCTGCTTTGGCGCCCCACCAATCAAATGCGTACGCATGACTTTGTTGCGATTTGGTCAGAGTATCGAAAACACCTAAACACCTTGATGATGAACAAATAAAACGAACACTATCACACAAACAAAAACTTTTAACATGGTTCATCAAGTTGTCTTACACACACGGAAGAGGCAAAACTTTTACTACTCTTCTAATTTCAATAATTGGTACGAGAGCTATTCCACTCCCAACATTTGATATCAGAGCTCTTTGCATCCCAGGAGACTTGTGCAAGAAGGTGCATAGAATTTTAGATATCAATCACGGGGATCGCATATCCAGGAGCAGCCTGAAAAAAAAATACAATGGCAGATTCAACAACAATGTCACATAAACAAACGAAGCGCAATCTATAATTCTTAGATTGGTAAAAGCAGGACAAGGAATTTCAAACATATAGATTCTAAAGTAAAGAATTACCAACATGGTACTAGTTCACTTATCCTCGGTAAAAATAAACTGCCTCAGTCTCCTAGAATCTCGAAATCCTCAGCATAACCTGATAACGTTGCAACAAAATTAACAGAGAATCACAAGCAACTTACCTACTATTCACTAATTCTATTTGCACCAAAATTTTCCTTTCATAAGCAATCAAACTACTTCATATTAACTGCACATACTCTCCCTCTGATCTATACTATGATTTCACAGCAGATACTCTCCTCTTAATATCAGTTATCAACCTATAAGCAGTCTCTACTGCACTCTCCCCTGACTCCTTCACCTAATTCATCTCCTTCGGGTCTTCGTACACCATCAGTCTCAGAATTCGCGGTGTAGGGATCAGATGCTCAGTCCCCTGGGCATGGATGCAGATAAAAACGCTTGATAGTTTCATAATTTTCTTAGATGCTTGAGAATTTTCGCATACAGAAACTGGTTTGAGGAAGTTTTCTCAAAAACGTTTGACAAATACAAAAGGAAGCATCAATTGTAGAACTTGAACAAAACTCAGAAGCAAATTGAACTGAACTGATCATATAGACTTCTCTAAAGAACTGAAACTGTCATGCCCTGAATTTGCAGCGGAAATTCATAAATACGGTTTACATGACAGCAACAACCCGTGTACGAGACAAGTCCCGAGCATGAGTTAAGCTATCAGAGCCTAGGTTTCGACGTTAGAAGCATTGTAGGGCACGTAGCATAGTGTATATGCACTAGATGAGTGATATCGTATGGATTAATTATGTGACGTACATATTTGTATACATATGTACATACGTGTATGCATATAAATGTTTTATAATAAGGGTACGTATGGGATTTAGTTGACCTTATTTCATTTTAGAATTTTCTAATATTTCTTAATACCTGTTTATTTTATTTTATTTATTTTATTTTTGTCCTTTTATTTTAGTATACTGATGGATGGTCCCTCTTTTGTAGGATGACAGAGACACATTCATCAACCAGTTTCTCAAACACCCATTCTAACTATGCAACCTCAATAGATAACTCTTGGGAACCCAGCCAAAAAGACTGGGAGTACGATTCTGACGAGACTGGCCCATAGGAGATTTTGGCTGATCGTGAGATAACAAATTCCTCTGATTTAGAGTCAGTAGAGATCATATCAGTAGATTCTTCCGAGTCTGAGACTAATCCCTTTGATGAGGATGAGTCAGTGGTAAAAGTTATTTCCATAGAGTCATCACCCTCTAAAATCATTATGATTTCATCCGATCCCTCCGGTATGGAGTCTCATGTAGCTAAGATTTCTAAGGATGACCAAGGATTTGCCTCCCCTGAGGGTGAGTCGAATATCCTGGGTATTGGTGCAGACCTCGATCTTGAAAGAAGGAGGACTAGTGATATCGATCCAGATCCAATGTCTAACTCTGATAGTCGCATATACTAGAATTAAAATTAGAGTTCACCAAATTAGAGTTAAATTAGCAAAAATGGTAATACAACATTCTTTGCTAGATGAAATTAAAGCAAACCAACATAATGATCCTCAACTGGTGAAGATAAAGAAAGAGGTAGAAGAAGGCAATCAAAGAGAATTTAAGATACATAAAGACGGGTCCTTGAGATTTGGAACTAGAGTTTGTGTGCCTAACATACCAGAGATAAAAAAAAGATTAAAGGAGGCACACCACTCTCTATATACTATGCATCCTGGATCAATACAAATGTATAATAACCTTGAAGGAAGTATATTGGTGAAATAATATAAAGACGAAAATTGCTACATATGTTGCAGAATGTTTCACTTGCGAGCAAGTAAAGGCTGAGCACCAAAAACCAGCTAGATTAGTCCATAACTTGGACGTACCAATGTGAAAATGGAAAAAGATCATCATGGATTTCGTCACTGGCCTTCCGAAATCTTTGAGAATGAATGATACAATATGGGTGATTATTGACCGGTTGACAAAGTTAAGATATTTTTTACCTATCAATATAAAATTTTTATTAGAAAAGCTAACTAAAATATACATTAATGAGATAGAGATTGCATGGTGTACCAATATCAATAGTTCTGACCGAGATCCTACGCTCACATTAGAATACTAAAAAACTGTACATAGAGCTCTGCAGACTAAACTAAAATTCAGCTTAGCTTACCATCCACAGACAGATGGCTAATCAGAACGAACAATTCAAACACTAGAAGATATGTTGAGATATTGTGTACTGAAAATGAAAAGATCATGGGAAGATTATCTGCCTTTGGCCGAGTTTGCATACAATAACAGCTACCAAGCTAGTATTCAGATGACACTATATGAACTTTTTTATGGAAAAAAGTGTAGGTCTCATATTCATTAGGATGATATTAGAGAAAGAGAACTTTTTGGACCAGAATTGGTGCAACAAGCAATTGCTAAGATTCAATTAGTTAAAGAACGTCTTCGCACTGCATAGAGTCGTCAGAAGAGTTATGCTGACAAAAAAATGAGAAAATTTGAGTTTCAGGTTGGTGATCATGTCTTCTTAAAAATTTCGCCTACCCGTGGAGTGAAAAAATTGGGAATCCAAGGAAAGTTAAGCCCGAGATTTATCAGTCCTTTTAAAATTCTGAAACGCGTTGGTCAAGTGACGTACATATTAGCATTATCACCATCCTTATTTGGAGTACACGATGTATTTCACATATTGATGCTTCGAAAGTTCAACGGAGATCCAAGTGTGATCGTTGAGTTGTCTCCAGTGGAGCTCAAGCAAAATTTAACCTATGAGGAAAGACCAGAACATATTGTGGATTATAAGGAATAAGTACTTAGACATCGAATAATCAAATATATGAAAGTTCAATGGAAGAATCACTCTGAAAGAGAAGCCACTTGGGAAATGGAAGATTTTATGCAAGAGAGATATCCAGAGCTCTTTCGAGATATAGATATGTTAAGTTTTGAGGACGAAACTCTTTGTAAGTAGGGAAGAATGTAATGACCTAGACAAGGAAAATAATTTTAAATTTTTATAAATAGAAGGATATGCAAATAAAGTATTATTTAAGGGTTTTCTTGCAAAAATATCACCAACCAAGCTGTCCCGTTTATAACGTCTTGGATATTTGTTGGCCTCTTTTCATTGGAAACTTGGGATGGCCAGGAGACATGTTCATCTACTTCTTTATTACTGAAGGAGAACAAAAAAGCTAAAATGAACAGTAAATTTTTAAATTTTCCACATATTTTCCCCTCAATTCTCCACAACCATCCATTGTTGAGTTAATTCATGGCAACCGTCCGAACTCCCCACGTTTCAGAACCAAAACCGTCCCTTTTCTATCTAACCAACCTCTCCTCTCCAGATCCACTCTTTTCTCTACGTATTTTAACCTCCCATCGCTATCGTTTCCTCGCTCTCTAAATTCTTTTTCCATCGATCTCAGCTTCTCCCAACGCTACTCGCTCCTCACTCTTCTAATCGCCATGATTCTCGACGTCTGCAATCAATCCCTCATCTTATTTTTTAACTCTTTAGGGTTTTTTACAAACGATCGAAGATTAAAAATCCACCCCCCAGGCTACGATGATCTGCGTCGACAACTCAGAGTGGATGAGGAACGGCGATTACTCGACGTCTCGATTAAAAACCAAATCAGATCGTTGCATCAACATTTGGGACATCGCTGTGATGGAGAAGGAGAAGGGACTGAAGCTATTCAGCGTCCTAATCTAGGCGATGGTAGAGGAGCCAATCGAGGAGGCGATGAGAAAGCAAGAGTACTGTGGATTTGGCGTCGTGATCAGCGAATCAGAGCTCTACGGATAATGGGTACTTATCTGATGGCGGCCTCGCTCAGAACTCGAGGACTAGGGCTCGGCAAGAGAGGAAAAGAGGTAACTTTTTCGAGTTTAAAGAAGTCGTAATTTTGGGGATAATATTGAGATTTGATTTATGGGTCTCATTTCTCCGATGAGGTTTAGTTGAGGAATTCATTTTTTTTCCATTCTACGGGAACTTTGAGTTGGATTGATTTGTTCGATTTGTCCTATATATATGTATGGTTATGTGAATACTTTGGATTTATTGAGGATGTGGAATCAATATAAGCATAGGTTTTGATGAATTCATAACTACGCGTTAAGGAGATTTATAATTTATTTATCATATTTATAATATTTGTTGAAGATGAGCATAACAAGATCTAACTAGATAGAGTTATATATCTGAGATTTTATAGACTAACTGTGAAATTATTGAGGAACTTGGAGTTATAGTGAATTGTTATTTGTGGACCTTTTTGTTCTCTGTGCAATGCTTTGGGTTGTTTTAATAAAAATAAGTGGATCATGAAAATATAATATACGAGTTAAATGTGATTCGGTTGAATAATTAACAATATGAAGTATATTATTTATTCATGTTTTGGACTGCTTGGCTGCCTCTAGGTTATGGAAAGAACCTGATGGGAGCTTTTGGATGAGATGTCGTTGGTATATGACTCCAGAGGAGACTGCGGTTAGGAGGCAACCTCATAACTTACAAATGGAACTTTACTGCACAAACCATTCGAGTGACATTGAGGTTAAGTTTTCCATTTATCTTTTTTTTTATAAAAAAAATTCACAACCCTAATAGAACATTGGGACTTCATATTTCCTTTATGAATAATATTTGTCACATGTCATCAAGGTAGAAATTATTGCGGCTTAATGCATCGAGCAGTCATGTAGAAATTATTCTTAATTGTAGTCCATACAAAAGAATATGAGTGAGACAAACTGTAGTCGTATATATGTATCGATCTTTTGATTCTGTAGATGTCATGATCCTTACTGTGTTTTATTTTATTTTATTACTTTTTTGAGAAACTATTATATCGAATAAATATTGGTGTCATGGATTACTAAATGTTCACCTGGAAAGCTAGGTAACATGTCATTTTAAACCCTTTTTGACATTTCTTTTGTTAACCAATTATACGGAATTTAGTACTGTACAAGCATATTCTTCTGTCCAGTACAAGTTAGCTCTTTGAATTTGATTAAAAATAATAATAATAAAGATGGCGTTTCTTTTTCTTTCAATTTTATTGGGTTTTATTGAAATGAGTGTTCTGGGTTTTGTAAAAAACGAAGGTCGAAGAGGTGGCAGGCGAATGATTTGATGCTTGCTGTAGTTCTTTGCCTTGATGATGGGGAAGAGGAATCTAAAAAAGGTTGTCATCTATTGTTGACTATTTTGAAATTTACAAGAAAACAACTTGCAATTTATCTCCGATTATCTAAAATAGGCTATAAGTATTTATCTCAAATTTATTGAAGTGATTATCATCTATTATTTATTTGAGAATAGTTTTTTTCAATTTTGCTTCAAACCATGTTTATATTTCACCCTAGAAAACAAGATAAGTATGGTTTAAAAATTTTTATCAGCATTAAATTTTTATAAGGAAAGGAGGAAAAAACCTACCCAAATATTCATAAAATTTTTCTATATTCTTATATTTAATTCCTAATGTAACCTTATTCATATCTTACAAGTTATAGTTATTTACAAAAATAGGTGTGGAAGAGGTACTAGATCACATCCTATAACATAGGGATGCAAGGGAGAAAACCCGGGTAAAAATTACAGAGGATGTCATCGGTACTACAAAGGAGCACTGAAGCTGTTGGCTTAATTTATAAGCCAAACACTGAAAATTATTTGCTTAGTACTAAATAAATTATTGAATCAAACTTGATCGAATATCCGAACGAATAAAAAAAGCAAAAAGCACCCTTATAATTCATATCTAAAGCAGAATACTTTATTTTGGTGACATGTTCAATATTTGCATAAATTTTTTTAGAAACCGTGCTTTGCACGGGTCTAAATACTAGTTTCCAGTTAATCCATGAAAACCCAAGCTCTATGAAATCCATAACATCTCAGAACCCATCATTTCTCTATCTCACAAACTCACCGCTTCATTTTCAAACCATAAACTAAACAATTAGGAGAACGGAGGTGTAGGAGAGGAGAGGAAGCTTGAATAGCACCCCAAGTTCATAGTCAATTGAGGTATAACTCAATCCTCATGATTGATCTGAAGTTTCTTGATTTAGAAGAAGTAAATTTGTCATAGGAACCAAACAGAATGATGTTTTGATATTTTGCTAAAGATTTGTGCAATTGCTTTTATAAATAATAATAATAATAAAGAAAAATACTAACCCTAAATCTGGCGAGGGTATTGCCGTCGACCACTCCTTGTCACCGACGATTCCCTATCGCCGTCCTATCGTCATGACGAGAGAGTGTGTGAGAGGGAGAGGGGGAGAGAGATGCCTCAGACCATCTAGCCGGGAAAAAAAAGAGAAAAGAGGAACGAAAGAAAAAAAAGAAAAGAAAGGAAGGACGGAGGAAGACGATCAGATATAGAGCAACATAAAGGGAGGAAAATTTATCAAGACCCCCCCCCCCCAAAGTTATTTTAGCTTAACTAATAAACCCTCTTGAGTGGAGGATAAAGAATTGTGACCTAAGAATTCATTCTAAGTCCCTAAAAGCCACAAATATTTGTAAATAAACCCTAACAGAGAAATCTAGAATCATATATAAACAGTATAATTACCTATAAACCCCTGTTATTTACTCTGTTTGTAAACAAGTACAATCTGAAGAATAAAAGATAACTTTAGGCTTGATTAATTCCCTATAACCTCTTGCCTTATCATAAATTATTAGGAAGTCCAAAAGCTAGTATATGAGGGTAATTAAATTTTGATAAATTGCTAAAATTAGCAATAAGCTCATATGTACCTTATTTATAGATTTTAATTGTTATTAATTATATTTGAATTTATTGGCTCTTGATTATGAATTGATTAACCTATAATATATGTTGTCATGAGTTAATATTAGCTTTATATCTTCATATTATAGGTTTTGGTTGGTATTCAAGAGAATAATATTTTGAGGAAGTCGTGACCATTAGAGGTGAGTTCATTTCTCACTAGTATTATATAATATGAAATTGCATGAGTGTTATATTTGATTTATTTTGTGATCAAAAAATAAATAATATATCATTTTTATGTATATAAAGTTAAAGGTGATTTGACCTACTTCTGTTGTGGTCATAATAGGACATTGATTTCGTACAATATATGAAAAATTAATTTGATTTTATATGAACTATGAAAAGTGAATTTGGTTTTCATGCAATTTTAAATAATTGTAGGTATTGCTTTACTTGAAAGCTTTTAAAGAAAAGAAATATTTTGAACGTGTTTCGACGGTTTAATGGATTCAAAAAAATTTTGTGGCTTAGTATCTGCTAAAAGTAGAGAAAAGTGAAATCCGTAAACTATTTTAACTGGGATGAAGAGTTTTATCCTCATCCCCTTTATTTGAAAATATTTGTAAATTCTGATAAGCAATGTATTTCTGATTTGACAAGTGATTCTCAATGTTTATAAATCTTTAAAAAGTCCACTATGGAGTGATTTTGCTGTCATATGGTAAATGTACCTTTATTTGGCCCCTCTGTATTGGCCCCTCTGAAATTTATTCTGGCTCTTCTATATTTGATAAGTAACCTATGGCAGTAATAGGTGTATTCAATTCTCGAAAATTATCTGTTATGCGATGCGTTTTACGCATTCCCATGCTACTGGGTTATAATTTGTAGCATTTGTGTGACCTATGAGGTAATTTTCACATTCACGAATGACTCATCGAGATTTAAGATTCTGACAATTGACTGTGACATTGTGAAAATAATAATCCTCTGGTTTTGTACAAATTTTGTACTTCTTTTTCTTTCTTACTATTTACCTTGATTCAAAAAAGGGTTTGGTTTTGGAATATATCACAATATATTTAGTTTGCAAATGAGAAAGAAATATAAACTATTACATTCATCCATAAAAATATCAATAGTATGTCGTTTGGACCATACTTGTAATTTTTTTGAATTTCTGGTGCAAAACTTATAATGCGATATTTCTGGGAATTATTCTTATTATCATTTTGTTAGTTATCTAAGTACTCTAGTGGGAAATATTCTCACTGAACCCTAGATCACCCTGTTTTTTTTTCTGATCTCGCCTAGCTATATTGTAAGCTGAACTTTTGGTTGTGGCACGTCGCTAAGAGGCGTTATAAGAAAAATCTCCTCTTTGGTGTTTCACACAGTCAACGATATGCTTTACTTGTGAAATTTTGTAACGTGAGCTTGTGGATTGTAAGTACAGATTATATATATAGTGGCTCTAAACTTCTATCATCAGCAAGTTTATATATGTATTGAGATAAGCTCAGTGATATGAAGTGTCAGGCTAGACTCATGCTCGGGACTTGTCTCGTGCACGGGTCGCTGCTGTCACATAAACTGTATTTATGAATTTTCGCTGCAAATTCAAGGCGTAACAAAAACCATTCAAGAATTACACAAATACATTTTGTTGTACACTCTTTTAATCACATTTTCAAAGCTTGAAAATATTCCAAGTTCAAAAACTAAAACTATATAACATTTCCCATATGCCAAAGGTTTATGTATCACGGATTAAGGAGATGAGTTAAGCTCATTAATACCATACATAAACATACATTAAACAGGTTTTTCATATCATAAAGGTTAGAAGAAAAGGAACACATCATACTCCCTTTAAAAGCACGAGTTAGGAAAAATCTTGTTTAGACAAATATACCCCTATAAAGTTTGAACTACCCTATCTATAATCACTAAACTTTAAATTTCATTTTATTTAATATTTTAGTCCACTTTAACTGTTATCTGTAGACTCCATAACATGTTCAAAAACCCATAATAAATTTAAAAACTTTATATGCAAATCCCCGCCTTCTTATCCATAGACTCTAAATTGAAAAATACCATGTTACATTATAAATATGACCCCGATTGAACTTCTTATCATGTTACATTAGTTTTTAAATACCATGTTACCTTCTTATCCCCGATTGAACTTTAATTTATTATAACATGAGCATCAGTTTAGTATTTAAATTAAAAAATAACTCCAACAAACTTATAAATTCCTAAATCAAATTCAACCCACCTGTAACACAATTCAAATCCTAATAAAACTCTAATTATGTCTATTATCCTATCACATGTAATACCTCATGTCTATATATAAACGAAGAAAATACATACTTTTCATAGTAAATTCATCTTCTTCAACATGTATGTTTCTTTTTTATTTTCATGATTATTCTTTTTAAAAAAAATTGTATTTGATTTAATGCTGATATTTGTTTTACACTGCAATTATTATTTATGGCAATTGATTTTTTTTATTTCTTCAATTTTCATGCAGAATTTAAAGGGTTAAGGATTTGATTGTTGCAGGTTCTCCCATCTATCAAGGTAAATCTTCATGGTTGATATTATTTTACTTTAGATTTATTTGGTTATATTTTCCTCTTCTATTTTTATTTTTTAAATTTTTTTCTTTGCATACTTTTAATTAGAGAGATGAAAGAGTATCATGTAAACTAAAGAAAAAG
>BQKN01031452.1:0-12339 GCA_022839385.1 Asparagus kiusianus
GTCGTCAGATTGTAACCTTCAGTGATCTATGTGAAAGTCTTCAAATTATAGCCTTCTGGAAGTCGTCAGATTGTAACTTCCATCATCGGTATTTAATGGGGGATAAGCTATCTATTGTGATTTTTAGACAGCCTACAGAACCCCCTCCAAAGTTTTCGAAAGTTCGCGGTTGACTGGGACGAATTTTTGGAATACTTTGGATCTTAACTCTGATCTTGGAGTTGTTGATTCCTTGTCGCAAAGGAGTTGCTCTCTGCACTCGCTTTGAAGGCATCTTGGTTGAAGGGATTTGTCACATAGAACCTGTGTGAAGGTATGCGCCATTATCCTGCTTCTGGAATGTGGGGGGTGGACCCTGCATTTTGAACTTGAGACGCGGGTGTGACCTCGGCGTTTGGTTTTTGTGTCGCGGGTCTGACCTCGGCGTTTGAAATTTGGAACCCGGAGGTGACCTCGGCATCGTGATTTTTGTAACGCGGGTCTGACCTCGGCGTTTTGACTTGAAACGCGGCTGTGACCTTGGCGTTATGGTTTTTGCGACACGGGTCTGACATCGGCGTTTCGATGTGAGACGCGGAGGTGACTTTCATGCATTTTTGACTAAGTCTTTGAAACTTGTCTTCAGCTCATCTGTTTCAAGTCTCGGCTCATGTCCATTAAGTTGATGAACCTGCAAACATGAATAGGATTTTTGGCAAACCCTCAGCCATCAACGGATTTGATAAGCCTTTACCGACTACCGTTTGAGTCGGGCTAGCATGTGGATTGTCTAAATCCGTTCCACATGTAACGTTGTGCTAAGAGAATAAACTCTCTTAGACTTGATGCTATGATTTTGAATACATAGACTTTGTCATTTTTACGGAAAAAGACTAACCGGCGACGCGTGTTAGGCGTAGACTTATCCCTACTTAGGATTTGGGATAAAGTTCCCCATGCGTGTAAGGCACGGATTTTGGTGTCTTTTTCGCGGCAAAAGACTAATCGGCAACGCGTGTTAGGCGTAGACTTATCTCTAATTAGGGATCGAGATAAAGTCCCCCATGCGTGTAAGGCATGGATTCTAGTGTTATTAATAACAACCCGCTACGATGTTGAATACGTAGACTTCACCATTATTACGGGAATAGGCTACCCGGCAGCATGTGTTAGATGCAGACTTATCTCTAATTAGGGATCAAGATAAACTCCCCCATGCGTGTGAGGCATGGATTTCGGCGTTATTAATAACAACCTGCCACGATGTTGAATACGTGGGTTTTTGTCCTTTTTACGGTCAAAGACTCACCGGCAACGCGTGTTAGGCGTAGGCTTATCCCTACTTAGGATTTGGGATAAGGTTCCCCATGCGTGTAAGGCATGGATTTAGGTGTTATTAATAACAACCTGCTACGATGTTGAATACGTAGACTTTGCTATTATTGCGGGAATAGACTACCCGGCAGCATGTGTTAGATGCAGACTTATCTCTAATTAGGGATCGAGATAAAATCCCCCATGCACGTGAGGCATGGATTTTGGTGCTACGATGTTGAATCCGTAGACTTTTACCGCTGTTTCTTCCTGTGTTACTTGAAGCACTGAAAGAAAGTTGGAAGCGCCAGAGGTGTAGTATTAACTTGGCATGAATTTTCACTTAGAGTGAAATTCAGAAATTTTCTTCACTATCACTGGGATAATTTCAGAAAATCTTTAATCCGCTGGGGATTTTATGATGAAAACTTGCTATTCTTGTTGAAAAATGATTAACAAGTTCATTGGGGGGGTTTGACTGTTAAAGGTTTGATGTTAACCCAACAGTATGTTATGGACTTATCGCTCTATTGGAGAGAGTCGATAAGTTGATTTGGTCGGAAATTTGTTGCGATCGGAGCAACGTTGTGGACTTATCATCCTATTGAAGAGGATTGATAAGTGGATTTTGTCAGAGGTATTTGGTATTAACGTGACAAGGACTTGTTGCGATCAGGGCAACTTTGAGGACCTATCGCTCTATTGACGAGAGTCGATAAGTTGATTTTATCGTCAGAGGTGTAATGTTAACATGACAGGATTTGTGTTGCGATCGGAGCAACTTTGTGGACTTATCATCCTATTGACGAGGATTGATAAGTAAATTTGTCAGAGGTTTAGTGTTAACGTGACAGGATTTGTGTGTGCTTATGACTTGCACAAGGTTTTGGGAATTAGCGTCTCGCTGGGGAGAATTGCTAAGTGAGTTTATCATCAGAAGCGATGAGTTTGGATGCTCGTGATTTGAATAAGACTTTGAAGACTTAGTGTCTTGCTGGGGAAGATTGCGATTTGAGCAATTTTGATGACTTATCATCCCATGTTAAAGGATTGATAAGTTGACTGTTGTCAGAGGTGTATTGTTAACGTGACAAATTGGGAGTGATGCGAGTCGAATGCATACTCTGTGGGGTGATGATCGTCAGAAGTGCAATGTTAACTCGACAATATGAAAGATTCGTTACTCTTAATCCAATGGATTCCAAGTAACCAACCCCCAGTCTTGATTAAGGCTTGGCAGGGGAATAAAAAAAGGCAGACAAGGCACATCACCTAGTGAGGCACTATCCATGAAGTCGGAATAGAGGCACATCACCAGGTAGGCTATTATCTGATGAGTTTGACTATCAGAGATAATGGTTAACGTGATAGTTTTATGGACCTGCCATCCTGTTAAAGAGGATTAGCAAGTTGATAGACTATCAGAGGTAACTGTTAACGTGATAGTTTTGTAGACCTGCCATCCTATTGAAGAAGATTAGCAAGTTGATGGACTATCAGAGGTAACCGTTAACGTGATAGTTTTGTGGACCTGCCATCCTACTTGAAGAGGATTGGCAAGAGAATTTGGAGGGAATGGACTATCAGAGATAATCATTAACGTGATAGTTTTGATAGACCCACCATCCTACTTGAAGAGGATTAGTGGGGGAATCTGGAGAAAATAGACTATCAGAGGTGATCATTAACATGATAGTTTTAGTGGACCTGCCATCCTATTGAAGCGGATTGACAAGTTGATGGACTATCAGAGGTAAATGTTAACGTGATAGTTTTGTGGACCTGCCATCCTATTGAAGCGGATTGACAAGTTAATGGACATGACAGTTCTGGTAGATTTTATGGTTGACAGAGGTATTTTATTGTACGTGACAACTCAAAAAATTTATTATTCATAATCCAATGAACTACAAATAAACCAACCCCCAGTCTTGAACAAGTGTAGGGGGGAAAAGGATTAGACATGGCACATCGCCTAATGGGCCACTATCTAACGAGTTTGACTATCAGAGGTAGTTGTTACCGTGATAGTTATTGGACCTGACATCCTACTGAAGAGGATTAGCTTCAGTGGCCGTAGTATCTTCCGATTCTGACTGGGAAGAGTGAGCTTGGTTCGATTGCTCAGGAGAAGATTGGGCTAGGTCCGATTGCTCGGGCTGATCCTGCCTACTTTGTTCTTCAGCTTTGATCCTGACAATAATCTTTTGAGCCTGTTCACCTTGAGAGATCAGTTGTCTCCAGGAACGACATTCTGCAACCCCTATTCGAGCTAGGATGTTGGTCTGCAGGTTGTGTCGGCAGGTCTCTACTAAGGTAGACTGTGTCATACCCGACGAACACCGGAGAGCCATGGTTCGGAACCTCTTGACGAAGGCTTTGACGGACTCCCTCTTCTTCTGCTTAGTGGCGAGAAGAATATGGATGGAGACATCTGTATCCTCTTCAAAGAATCTTGATAGGAAGAGTCTCTCTAAATCTGCCCACTTTTGGATACATCCTGCAGGCAGTTTTCTGAACCATTCAAAGGCAACTCCCTTGAGGGTGCCAATGAATAATCGAGCCAGAATGGCATCGTTTGATATCACATTCCCAGTCTGTGACTTGAAATGATAGATATGTTAGTTCGGTGATCCCATACCGTCAAAAGTTTGTAGTGTCGGGACCTCAAATTTTGGAGGATAAGGGGCTGCATCCCATTCAGCAGGATAGGGTCTGACAACTCCCTCGTCTTGGAGCTCGCTTCTGTTAGCGATAACATTGAGGCGGGCTTCCAATTCCTCGATTTTAGCCGACTGAGGATTTTGCTCATTCTCAGTCTCTCTTCCTTCATCAGAGGAAGATTCGAGGTTGTGGGCTTCTTGGTCGGAAGCCGTGTCATCAACCATGTTTCCCTTCCCTTTGCTTGTGTGAGGTTGGGACGAAGACGTTCTTTCCCTTCGGGAAGATTCTTGCCTGAGTGGCAAATCTGTCTTCTGAGATTTGGCCTTGTCTACGACGAGTTGAGTCAACAGGGCCAGGAGTTCATTGATGGCCTCTTGCTGAGATTTGAGCATGGCCTCTTGCTCATCAAGTCTCTTTGCGAGATCTTCATGGTTTCCCGTCATATAAGCGGAGCTCTCATGTTCAACAAAAGAGCTTGATGATTGGGACTCTGCAATGGCTGAGTGTTCATTATCAGAATTGGTTCCCCTGGCTAACCTTCGATAGTTGACAGGGGGAATAGCTCCTGTTCGCGTCCGAGTGCGTTGGTAGATTCCTTCAAACTCGTTAGCAATTTCTCTGACGGTCGGTGAACGACTTGTCTCAGAGTCATCAGAACTAGGACTCGGGGTCTTCCCTCTGCTGATCACATTGATAGTGACCCCAGGATATTCGGTCTCTGGAGACTTCTTCCTGCGAGAACGTCGTCGTTGGTCGAGCAGAGCAACGTTCATAAATTGGTCGAACACCAATTGTTTGGCCGCATATAGGCAGCATTGACATCCAGAGAGGACCGTAGGAATCAGTCGTTCACATTGGAATGAACGAATGACTTGTTGCATCGGTCTTGCTCTCGATGTGAACTCTCTCAAGTCTGTTGTAAAGACTCGAGAATTTCTCACTGATTGTGAGGTTTGAATTGGAACCCCCAGTCCATGATTGGACAGGACTGGCTCTTGATGAACATGGACCTGGTTGAGATGCCTTGAATCCATGAACTTTTTATATCCGCCCCTCAACCTAGTCGCGCTATGCAGACTATTCGGGGGTCTCGCTGCCCGGTCAGCGAGCTGGGGGTCCAGGGGGCGGCGCGCCCCTGGCCAGGGGGTCCGGGGGGGGATGGTATACCCCCCGGCGGGGTTCGGGGCAGCGCCCCGAAGCTCCACGGCATACACCAGGTTCTGTATTGGATTTGGAACTTGGGACGCGAGGGTGGCGTTTGGCAATTGAGACGCGAGGGTCGTGTCTGGCACTTGAGACGCGAGGGTCGCGTTTGGCACTTGAAACGCGAGGGTCGCGTTTGGCACTTGAAACGCGAGGGTCGCGTTTGGCACTTGAAACGCGAAGGTCGCGTTTTGGTTTGGCGACATGAAGGTCGTGTTCTTTATTGTCGACGCGAGGGTCGCGTTTTGACTGGGAAACACGAAGTTGAAGTTCGCGTTCAATGAAGGCTTGAGGTTCGCGTTTTGGCTGTAAAACGCGCCATTGAGGGCCGCGTTCAGTCTGGTTCTCGCAAAGCTCATGTTTGGGCTCAGGGTCGCGTTTAGGCTCATGAACGCGAAGCTCGCGTTGGTTGGGGAATCGACTTTCTCGAAGTTGTGCTCGTCGCTGAGACCTTCTTCTTCGACGAGCAGCATTCTTCTTGGCCTGTTTTAAGGCTTTTGCAGGGGCATCTTTGGCGTTTTTGGAGCTCGTCTCCTCTATGAGCCGTTTATGGCCTGAAACACATCGTGTTGACGCGGATGTGGGACATTCAACTCGCTGCGCGAGTTCAGCAGAAGCCGAGCCCGCTCCTGAAGCAGAGGGGCTGTTCAACGAATTTTGGCCAAAGGAGAGGACTTTCTTCGGTACTCCAGCAACAGTTGGAGATTTATTCTCCTTGGAGACTTTGTGGATCTTGCGCATAGCCTTCGGGCTAAGGGATCCGGAGGAGATGACCTCCTCAAACTTGGCTTGATCAAACTCTACCACGAGAGTTTCGACAATTGTTCCGGTGAGATGAACATCAGATTGCACCACCACTTCTTCATCAGAGAAGCTTGTCCCCAGCAGAGTCGCCATCTTCAGTATGTAGGAAAATTGCAATAAGGAAGATAAAAGAAATTTGATTTTGATTCCTTTGATCTCGATTACAACTTGATTACAAAAGAGAAGAGAACGAGTTTGATTCTCTCCTTTGTTTAAAAAATTGGGTTCTTCTCGGTAGCGATGGAATGCCTCCTTCGATTGCTCGCGTCGAATTTGCTCTCCGTTGACGATCCGACGTTTTGATTCACTGGAACGATATCTTCTCCTCACGATTTGACGTTGTGGAGAACTTGCGTGGCAAGTTTAAAACTCTGGACGAGTTGATAACTCTGAATGAGTTTTGAAGAACTCTGTAAAAGAGTTGTTTTGAACCGAAAATCGGTTGTAAGCCAAGGATGAAGAAGCTCCTGTTGCAGATCTCCCAAGCTCTAGAAATGCTCCAAGGATCCCCTCCTTTGCTGCCAAGTCTTCGTTTCCAAAAGCCAGCCAAAAAGAAGGCCCTGAACTCAGTTGAGTTTACCCCTATTTATAGGGGATTAGGGGGGTGTAACCACCCCTTAAATCTCTCCTAAGTGGGGTGTAACTGACCCCTTAATCCGCTCCCAAGTGGGGTGGAAATCCCTCAGATCGTGGGGAAAACGGTTCCTGCAACCGTTCAACTCGTGCTTGAACGAGTCAAACGCCCACCTTGGCGTTCAGGACCCTAACCTCACGTCTTAGAATCGAGACACGAGGTTGGGTGTTGGCTGAACACCAATGAACGCGAGGGTCGCTCGCGTTTGACTTGTTGTAGCTTGGAAACGCGGGGGTCGATGTTTGGTTGAATCCCACGTACGCGAGGGTCGCTCGCGTTTAGCTTGTTGTAACGCGGGTTCGACCCTAGTGTTTTGATGTTGTAACGCAGGTTCGACCCTGGCGTTTTACTATTGACACACGGGGATGACCTCCGCGTTTTGGTGTTGATACACGGGGAGGACCTCCGCATCTTGCCTTGAAGAGATTATCACCAAGTAATCTCTTTTGTCATAGCGTTGCAAAGATCATTATCTTATAATCTTCGTCTTGGCTCCTTGAGAATATGAGAGTCGTCAGATTGTAACTCCCGATGTTGATTGTGAAGGCCGTTGATTAGAGCTTTCATCAGTTGTCGTGAAGGTCGTCAGATTGTAACCTTCAGTGATCTATGTGAAAGTCTTCAAATTGTAGCCTTCTGGAAGTCGTCAGATTGTAACTTCCATCATCGGTATTTAATGGGGGATAAGCTATCTATTGTGATTTTTAGACAGCCTACAACACTAAAATTTAGAAACAAACTGATGAAAAATACTCTTGAAACTCTTGTGAAAACTCTTCGTGAAAAACCAAGTCTTGAGGGCTATTTATAGCCTCTCAACCAAACTAGCCAAAACTAACCGTTATGCAGAAAAAGCACTGATCAATCGACTGGTTGAAAAAATTGGTCGACTGATAAGCTAGCGGTTGGCTAAGTCTGAAAAATATCAACACACAGTTGGTCGATTGAAGAGCAAAATCGGTCGACTAAAAATACTATGCTTGGTTGACTAATTTAATAAATCGGTAGACTAATAAGACTGAACAATTAGACGCTAAAAAATTCTTCTGGTCGGTCGACTGGTGGAGCTGATCGATCGACTGATAGCTGATTTTCAGATACTTAAACTTCTAAAAACTTAATTTTCTAAAATAGCAAATTAACTCCATAAATAGTAAAACTTAGCGAAATATTTATATATATGAAAATAAACATGTTAAAAAAGAAATTTCTAAAATATCATTTTCTATTTGTGAAAACTCGTCATTTTGCAAAACGTTCAAAAATACGAGTTTGTTAAACACTTGATTTTGATGAAATTCTTTCAAACAAGTTTTGAGATTATTTTTACTGGATTAATGGATATTAAAAGATGTAAAATATTATCATTAAGTCTATAATCCAAAAACACATTATATTCTCAAAATCGATAAACATGAAACAACGGAATCTCTTCCATCTTCTATAAATGAGACTCGTTTCACTGTCATATCTCATAACTTCTATAGATCTTACTCATTTTAATTACAAAAAATCTCCTATACACTTTCTACCAAAGTTTTCTTAGGAAAAAAGGTTCCATTATAAAATAGAACCCTACTTATCGTTTTCATAATACTCTCCATACTCATCCTCCTCACAGTACTCGTCCTCTTCCCCATTCATTGCCAGTGGAAGTGGTTATACATCTTTCTCACATTCTTAAATATTATTCACATGAAGCTAGTGGTGGTAGTAGTGACCAAATTTATGATGCACATTACAATTCTTACTATCCTTCTCCTCTCCCCGGCTATATTATTAATCCCACTGGTACTGTTCTCTTTACATATCTTGGAATAACCACAAGTACTCCTATAGACTCTACTTCTAGACACTCTATTTCACTTTCTCCAATGTAATTACAATGATCATGTGGGCCGCTACGGGTCGCTACCACCCGATTCTGTGGTGGTGATACATTATATCTCTTCTTATCCTCTACCTCGATCTCCTCAACATTCATCTCTGACTCCTCTTCGACGTCCATCTTCAACTTCCCAATCTTTAGATACTAAAGTTCTAGAGACACAAATTAAAGAAGAAGTAACTAAGACATAGCCTGCTTCCAATAAACGGGAAAAAAATCAGAAGATTCTTCATGGATTTGGCCTTTTTTTTGAAAATTTTCTTGATTCAAACGGTAATAGATCGGCACATTGTTTAGCATGCTAAAACATCTAAAATTTTGGAAAGAACTACAGAACAGGATCACTATCAAGGCATCTGGAAAAAAACATTAAGACCTTCTAGATGGTGGAAAAAAGAAAATTTAATCACAGATTTTTGGAGGTATAGGTAGGTTATCAACATTCAGGTATAAACCCAAACTCACTACGAAAAGCTTAACTAAGTTTATTATGCAAGCTGAGCTTCCTTTTAATAATACTAAAAATGAATTTCTGAAAAATATATTAAAAGTTATTTTTGCCCAGAATATCAAGACATTAGCAGAAGAACAATTATAAGAGAAATTGAATGTCTCTTCTATGCTAAAAAAATATAATGCAAACTACTCTATATGTTGTGGCCACCAAGATAGCCTTGACTTCTGATGTTTGGGAGTCTCTTAATCACAATTGTTATATTTGTATTACTTCTATATTGTTGGAAAATTGGATTTTGTAGAAAGGAATTTTGTCATTCAAGAGGTTTGAATATCTGCATAATGCGCAAGGCGTTTGTGATGCATTTTCACAAACTTATCATGACTATGGGATAGAGCTAAAAAATTCTATATCCTTTGACAATACTTCAGAAAACACGTCGGCAATTATAAATTAAAAGAAATTCTAAATCCGATAATGAAGAGTAATTGTTTTTCGTATTAGATGTGTTTGTCATATTATTAACATTTGTGTGCAGGATGGAATGAAATATGTTGATCAGCATTTACAGAAACTAAAATGGTTTATCACTTTTATGAGAGGTAGTGGTCCAAGAAAATAGTCCTTTAAGAAGTTCTGCGATGTTTACGGATTGAGGAGAAAAGTTCCTCATATTGATGTTAAAAAAAATATGGAACTCCACTTACAATATGCTTAGCGATGACATCCCTTACCAAAAAGTCGTAGATGTATTTATTAAATGTGAACATCTATCTGATCTTTCCATAACATCTAATGAGTGGAATCTTTATGAAAGTCTTTGTCATTTAGTTTGAGGCAGCAATCAAAACACTCTTTGGAGTTCGCTATTCTATTATTTATTTAGTGCTTTATCATCATAACAGTATTGCTTAATTATTTGTAGAATATAGAACTCATGACTAGGGGTGGCCATGGGTCAGGCCGGTTCTGGCCCGTGACCCGGCCCACCGGGTTCAAGGCCAGGCCAGGACCGACCCAAGCCCGCTTGGGTCAGAGTGGACCGGGCCTATTTCTCTAATCTCAAATCTATGATTAGACCCGGCCCGGCCCACAACCAGCCTAGGGACGGGTCGGGTCATGCCTTGCCCATGACCCACGGGTCGTGTGTCGGTCCATGGGTTTTTTAACTTAATTATTTTTAATTTCTAAAATATATTACCTTTGTATTTGTATCTATTAAATCATATTTAAATTATTTTTTTCTATTTTACTCTTTATTTAAAATGATATATATACACACGCATTATATAAAGATAAACAACACATAGAAAAATATCATAAACACAAAGATATATGTGGTTCGGATTTCGAAGGAAGACCTTCGTCCCTTGAAAGTTAATAACTTTCCTTTAGTTTAAATTTAAATTATAAATATAAGAGAAAAAAAGAAAAAATGTTAACTATTAATGTTCAATGAGCCAAATTCCTCCAAGTTATATTCGTCAAATTCTTCAAGAAAAGGTCTTGTTTGTTGTCCTTGTGGCCGTTCTTCTGCATCGAACCAGTCCTTTAAGCACACACATCTCCACGTGTGCTACTGTAAGTTGTGTTCTCCATTCAAAAATGACTCCTGTATGCTGGAAAGGCAATTTCTAATGTGATCATGGAAGTAGGAGGAGTTAATATATCTCTAGCCACTATAGATAGAATAGAGTAGTTACGAGCTTCTTTTTTTCCAATATTCAAGTACATTAAAAGACTCCTATGGACTTTCTCCAACTGCAGGTAGTACTGCGCTTTCTAGATACATTCGAACTTTAGTCAAACTTGCATTTGAGACTTGATTTTGTTTCGATTTGTTCACTGTTTTCTTCATCCATTTTGGCATCAAAATAGAACTACTATAAGATGAGCTTGACATGTGTCCTTCTTCTAAAACCTGTGATGGTGTTTGCTATATCATGCCCGTAACCTATATTGGTAGAAAAATCCTTAAGCATTTCAGATAAATTATCACGTTTAATTTTGGGATCCATAATAATTGCTAAATAAAAAAATAAATGGCATACTTTTAAAATTTTTAAACTTACGTTCCATATCTCTTATGCAACCTACAAGAAAGTCATGAGTGCTATATTCTGCAAATAATTCAGCAATACTGTTATGATGATAAAGCACTAAATGAATAGCAGAATAGCAAACTCTAGAGAGTGTTCTGATTGCTACCTCAAACTTCTCAAGGATATGACAAAAAACTTCATAAAGATTCCACTCATTTGATATTATGGAAAGATCGGATAAATATTCACGTTCAATAAATGTATCAACGGATTTTTGATAAGGGATGTCATCACTAAGCATATTGGTTGGGATATTTTAGGGGATAATGAGATAATTTTGGGGATTCTATTTCATAGTGTTATTCATTGGGACAATGGAACAATGATAATATTTTTTTGTGTTATTGGTTTTTTAGAACACTACTTAGACAATTACACCACTTGGGATAAAATTACCCCACTCATATACAAAATTTTATCCCAATAGTAAAAATTTACCCCATCCTCCATATTCGAACCATGTTGTTTCGCTTTGAAGGCAATTGGGATAATTTTAAAATATTTTTTTATTACTTAACTAATATATGCAATTATATTATAAATATATGACATGATATATAAAATATAACATATATTAATATTTTAATGACATAATTTAATAACATATATTAATAATATTATATAATAGTAATTGTAGTATAACGTATTTATTATAATATTATATAATATTGTAATAGCATATATTAATAATATTATGTAATATATTATTATATAATATTAATTAGTAATTATAGTATAACGTATTTATTATAATATTATATAATATTTTAGTAACATATATTAATATTTTAATAAAACATAATTTAATAACATATATTAATAATATTATATAATAACATATATTAATATTTTAATAACATATATTATTATATAATATATTATTATATAATTAATTTATAAAATATTATAGTAGTTATTATATATATGACATACTATTATAATATAATAATTACTAATATTAGTAAAATATTATGATATAATATAATATAATACTATAGTTTGAAATAATATAATATATTAACTATAACATGATACCTTTTAATATATAGTATTGTAATCATCATGTAATATATATGAGCAAGATTCCTATCATGTAATATATTAACTATAACATGATACCTATATGAGCAAGACTCCTATCAACTTAAGTGGATAGGGAATAGTTGTCCACCAAAGTTTTTAGCTACTCATTTATTAATATAAAAAGTCTCTTCATATCATGCAAGGATCCCTAGGTAAGATCCATGGATAAAAAGTTTGGTGGACAACTATTTCCTATCCACTTAAGTTGACA
>BQKN01031484.1:0-21452 GCA_022839385.1 Asparagus kiusianus
TCAGTTTCAGCACAGCTTATCATCCCCAGACCGATGGGCAGTCAGAGAGGACCATTCAGATTTTGGAAGATATTCTTAGAGCTTGTATGCTTGACTTCCACGGGTCGTGGGAAGATCACTTGCATTTGGTGGAGTTTGCATACAACAATAGCTTCCAGGCTAGTATTGGAATGGCCCCTTTTGCAGCATTGTACGGCAGGAAGTGCCACTCTCCATTGAGTTGGAACGATGTTGGTGAACGGGAGATTTTTAGGCCAGAGTTGATTGAGAGATCGGTTGATGCAATCAGGATAATTCGGGAGCGACTTCACATAGCACAGGACAGATTCAAGCATTGGGCAGATGCGAAGCACCGGAATTTAGAGTTTTAGCCAGGAGATCATGTATTCCTGAAGATTTCCCCCAACCGAGGCACCATTCGCTTGGAAGGCGTGGGAAGTTGAGTCCGCGATATGTGGGACCCTCCGACGTATTAGAGAGAGTTGGAGAAGTGGCGTACCGACTTGCATTACCACCCGCTCTGGCTGGAGTGCATAACGTATTCCACGTTTCTCAGTTGCGAAAATACGTTGGAGATCCGAGTCATGTCGTAGATTTCTCGGAGATTGAGGTGCGATCCGATTTGAACTACGAAAAGCAGCCTGTGGTGATTTTAGACCGAAGGGAGAAGACCCTCCGGAATAAGACCGTTTCACTTGTTCGTGTGATGTGGCACCCAGATTCTCCTAGAGAGTCGACTTGGGAAACTGAGTCTGAGATGCGTCAGCGATACCCTCATTTATTCCCTGAATCCTAGCTATCTTGTCTTGTATCTTATTCTGAAACGTCTTGTATGACTTTTTCTATTTATGGCTATGCAATATATTTTGAACTTTATATGAGTTGAGATGAATCTGTCTTTATATTTCGTCCTTGTTTTAATTCCGAGGATGGAATTTGTTTTAAGGGGGGTAGGATGTAATGATCGTAAATTTCTAATACGGGTTTAAATAATTTTCTGGTATTTAAATATTAAATATTATTTTTCTAAAAGAGTATTTGTATTTTTCCAATTTCTCTAGAATTTCTACGAATTAAAAATATAGTATTATGTTATTTTAATAGTTTTGCTAATTATAAATTTAATTGTTTTGATAAAATTTTTAAATAAATAGTTAATTACTCATTATTGTTATTGTTATTATTATTTTGACCATAAATTTTAATATTTATTTTGAATAAATTTTATGATATTTTTAAATTATTTAAGGGGGTATTTTTCCCTGTGTTTTTCCTCTCACCGGTATTTCGCTCTGGATCTCTCTCTCCCCCTAAAACTCTCCCAAATTCACGCAAATCCCTCCGCCTCGTGTTTCCCCCGACTCTCAACCCACATCTTCCCAACCACCTATCACGTACTCTATCTCTCTCTCATTAAAATCTTCTGCCGTTCTTACTCTCTCTCCTATCTCACACTCAATCTATCTCTCTCTCTGACACACTCTCTCTATTATTCTCTCTCATTAAAATCTCCAACTCACATCTCACTCAATCACTCTTGTCTCTCTCTCTCTCTCTCTCTCTCTCTCTCTCTTCAAAACCAGCTCCTTCTCTCCTCATCTCATTCTTATCTCTCTCGTTCACCTCCCCCAACGCCGAACGCCCTCCCCCAAGCTGACGAACTCGAGCTCCCTGAGCTCCGACCAAGCACCACCGCCAGCCTGACCCAACGCCTCCTTAACCCCGCTCGACGACAGCCAGCGACGTCGCCGCTGCTCCGCCTGAGTTCGCCACCGTGAGCTCCGCCTCCACGAGCCAGCCTCGAACCCCGAGCTGCCGCCTAGCTCAGCCCCCGCACGCTGCGCGACCACCTCCGGCCGCCTTCGAACCCACCACCTCGCCCGCAACCACACAACCCGTGACCTCCGCTCCAAGCCGCCACCACCTCCCTGAGCTCCGACGAGCTCCACGCCGCGGCCACCCAACCCCTGTCGAGCCACCGCCTCCGCCACTCTTCCTCTCCCCGCGTCCGCCAACCCAACTCCAGCACCTCCTCCACCCGAGCTCGCTGTCATCGACCACCCCGACGAACCCCCAGGCTCGAGCTTCGTCGCTGCCCTTCACCGAGCGCTGCCGAGCTCCTCCCCGGCAGCTCCGAACAGCGAAAACGAGCCGAATCAGTGAGCTCACTGCAGAAAACTGCAGTTCGGAGCCAACTTCGCGCGCGTTTTCTGGCCAACTCCGACATCCGTTTCCGTAGATTCCTTCACCGTTGCGTAGCCCTTCGTGTTGTCTATCACACGGTATATTCCCTTCACTTGGGCTCCCTATCTACATCTTGTTATACTCGTTTGAATATCGCACGTCGCATTAACACTCTAATTGTAATTTTAGCCGTCGATTCCGTGAAACCCATCGTAACGTTGTGCAACCACCCCGACGACCCCCACTACGGTCCACGATATACCCAAGGCAAGATCCCACTTGCCCAGAACTGAATTTTATATTTATTATGAATTATCTGTAATTTTAGATCTGATATATTTATCTGCATGGGATTGTTTGATGAATAATATTAGATAATCATAACAATATGATAAATAACATTTTCAGAATAATTATAATGAATTAAAAGAATTTATTTTGGTAGCAGAATTATTTTTGGATAATTATATCAACTAAAAAGAATTTATTTGTGAATGAAATCATTTTAGGAAAATTATAATAATTTAAAAGGAATTATCTTGGAAAAAGAACTATTTTAGATTAATTATAATAATTTTTACAAATTATCGTGTGGAAGAAATTATTTTAGAATGACGAACATTTTTTAAAAAAGAATTATTTGGGAAAATATAATATTTTGAATTAATGAGAATTTAACTTGTTTTTGAATCTTATTATTTAAAAGATTATTTTTAGAATTATTATAATGAGAAAAGAACTTATTTTAGAAAAATGGATTATTTTGAAATTAAATTAAAATAATTTATATCGTCAAAGGAATTATTTGGAAGTAAATAAATTATTTTTCAGAAGATTATTTCTGATTCTTAATTATGATGATCTAAAGGAATTATTTTACAAAAATAATTATCTATTTCGGATTTTAAGTAATTTATGTTTTTGTATGAATAGTTTAGAGGGCTGGATAACAAGATATTGATAAAACCGAACTGCATGTATGTTTTGCTGTCTATGGTCATATTTCCCGTTTTGTATTTATTTAATGTATTTTGACATGTCTGCTATGTAATGTTTATGTTGTGTTTGAGAACCCTTAGTAGTTTATGACTTAGTAATCTCGTGCGTCATGAACAGACTTAGTGACATATGTGAGTGTGTTGACTGGTTTAGGCGGTGAACCCGAGTTTCCAATGAGGATTATGGTTAACTTAGAAAAACAAGAAGAGTTGGGATGGGAAAGTCAGCGTTCATGTGATCGGATAAGACTGTTGATGTATCTTCCAGACTCGCGCCAGTGAATTCGTGTAGTCACTGGGGTTGGTATGTTGGGCTAAAGTGAATTCGTGTAGTCACCTTAGTCAGTGAATTTGTGTAGTCACCCGGGTTCTGCTTGAGTTCGGACCAGGCCGAAATCGGATTGCGTGTAGTCCTCTGACCGATTCGTGTAGCGGTATTGGATGCATGTAGGAGATTTGTGAACAGCCAGTTATCCGATGACAGGAGCGTTGACTCTGTGTGAGATGTGGACCGCTGAGTTTTAGGTTGGTTAGTATTCGACCCAGATACTGTTTTCACTTAGCTGCGTGTTACCATTAGATTTCAGTTGTATGCTTTGTTGTCTTTCTTGATAGTATCATTATTATCATAACATGGGTCGTTAGACCGTAATATCTGTTCATGTGAGATCTTGCCGTGTGCCATACACGCTGACGTACACCTGTTTTTCTCTGGTGTGTTTCAGACTTAGGAGACGAACAGGTTCAGTTTGAGGAGGCAGTAGAGCCGGAGTATACCCAGCCGAAGTGTCCTTCCGATGGAGTGGAAGAACAAACTGAAGCCTAGACGTGCTTTTCTTTCTGTAGTAGCTGATAGAATACTCTTATAGTATTTCCTATAGTTGGTGATAGATTTGGTTATATTGTTAGTATTTCCTTTTATTATGGACTATGTATTTCTTATTTTCTAGTTGAACTGTTGTTGTAGTATGGGTATGTTGAACCCATATTTTATGTCTGGGATGATCTGTTGATGATATGTTTAATTCTTATTCTGGGTTGTCTTTATATTCTTACTATTGTGATCGGGGACCTGTGACTGAGATTTGTATATTTAACGCTTAGCGTATTGGATTGAGAAGAAAAGAAAAAAATGATAGTATATATTTTTTTTCAATCTAATACGTCGCGGGCTTGTTCACGCTCCGATTCCCCGGTATTTTGGGAAGCGGGGCGTGACAAGTTTTGGTGGTGGCCCATGCAGGTCACGGTCCCGAGTTCTCACTAGTAAGAATGTATGGACAATTCAAATACATATCATTTTCCATCCGTAAGACTACAATTAAGTTCTTATATTATTATCTTAATAACTATGTTTTAGCCCCTATTTTCCAAATATATTGTTTGATCTTAACCTTAGTTATCCTTTTGATCCTCGTTTCCTTCAGAACCATGGTGGGTACTCGTAGTAATGGTAACCCATCCAGTGGTAGTGGTCAGATGCCTGAAGCAGAACCGCAGCAGCTTTTAGCGATGATTCAAGGGCTGGTGACGAACCAGCAGTTCTTAGCTGGGCATTTGCAGCAGGAGCCTCAGCACCAGCATCCACCTCGCTCGGAGCCTGGTGTTAGAGAGTTTCGATATATGCGGCCTCTTTCCTTTACTGGTGCCGATGGACCTTTAGCAGCAGAGGAGTTCCTCAAGGTCACGGAGACTATCCTTACGGTGACTCGTATTCCCCCTGCAGAGTGGGTAGATCTCATGGATGTTCAGCTCACGGATATAGCTAGAATCTGGTGGGCTGCTGAGAAGACACACCTAGAGAGGCCGATTCTGTGGGAGACGTTCACGGATCGCTTCAACAGAAAGTACTTCCCTCAGTCGGCTCAGGACGAGCTTTTGCGTAAGTTTGTTGAACTCAAGCAAGGGGGTCGATCAGTCGACGAGTACGAGGCCGAGTTTTCTTCTTTGAGCCGATATGCTCCCCACTTGGTCACAGACCCCACTATCAGGAGGCACCAGTTCCAGAAAGGTCTGGACAAGTATATCAGATTGGCTTTGGCTGGTAGGGCTCTCGCGACTCACGACGCCGTATTGGATGTAGCACGTGAGATCGAGAGCGTGCAGAAGGAACCAGAAGATTCACACTTGATTCAGAGCAGGACACCAGCAGCTCTGACCCGGAATGTCGAGTGTCCCCCTCCAAGACAGCAGCAGCAGAACCCGCAGAGGCAGCAGCATTCTCAACATCAGCCATTTCGTTAGGCTCACCCTTATCAGCGTCCTGGAGTGCAGTCTTAGAACCAGTCTTTGGTGAGGTGTTCCTATTGTAGCTACCCTGGTCATACTCAGCAGGATTGCCCCAGGCGTCTTCATCTATGCTTCAGCTGTGGGTCCCCCGGTCATATCAGCCGAGACTATCCTCAGAAACAGCAGGCCCGTTTGCCCCCACCTCCAATTCGGGCAGCTCTCCCAGCTCCACCTCGACCAGTCCCGACAGCACAGCCTCAGCACAGATCCTATCCTCGAGCTGGGCCTCTCCCTCCACAGCAGCAGCTTTATCAGGAAGCACACAGGCAGCAACCTTAGCAGCAAGTGTTCATGATGTCCACCGTAGAAGCTGAGGCGAACGATCAAGTTATCACTGGTAAGAATTGTTTATCTTAGTCTTAATTGCATATGAATTTTCTTATTACAGAATGATACTATGATAGGATTGTTTAAGAATACTAAGTTAGTTATATTTACATCCTCCTATAATAGGCAAGGTCCTTGTTTCTTCTGTTCCTGCTTTATCACTCTTTGATTATGGAGCCTCCCATTGTTTCTTGTCTCGTCACTTTGCGAATGCCCATTCTCTTCCTATAACTTCTCTGACTACGGGATGGAATATCAACACGGGCAGTGGTGTCTTAGTAGCATCTAGTGGTTATGAAGCATGCCCTGTAGTCATCTGCGGGAGGGAACTCTTCGCAGACTTTCTGGTGATTGATTTGCCGAGCTTCGATGTAGTATTTAGGATGGATTGGTTGGGGTCGTTCTTTGCCACCATTGATTGTCGTCGTCGGAGCGTAGTATTCGAGATACCGGATCACCCGAGATTTGAGTTCACTAGTGGTAGCACATCGGCCGGACCTGTGGAGTTCAGAGCAAGACCGAAAAAGGCGACGTTAGCTGCGATTCAAGCAGAATCTGAGAAGCCAATTGTAGTTCGGGAATTTGAAGATGTATTTCCCAACGACATTTACGGATTGCCACCGGATCGAGCAATTGAGTTTTCCATAGAATTGAAGCCTGGAACTGCTCCGATCTCCAAGACTCCTTATCGTATGCCTCCAGCTAAGTTGGCCGAGCTTCGGGCTCAGTTGGATGATCTTTTGCAGAGAGGGTTGATTCGACCTAGTGTATCGGCCTGGGGAGCACCTGTGCTGCTTGTAGGGAAGAAGGATGGATCCAAGCGGATGTGCATCGACTACCGGGAGTTGAATGCGGTAACAGTAAAGAATAAGTATCCACTTCCCCGTATTGATGATATCTTTGATCAATTGGGAGGATCAAGAGTATTTTCTAAGCTGGATTTGCGGAGTGGATATCACCAGATGAATGTTAAGGATTTTGATGTCCCAAGACTGCATTTCGGACGAGATATGGACATTCTGATGTCCCCAAGACTGCATTTCGGACGAGATATGGACATTATTGATGATATCATGGTGTACTCTAAGAGTGAGACGGAGCATGCAGAGCATTTGCGGTACGTGTTGAAGACCTTTAGAGAGCATCGGCTATTCGCCAAGTATAGTAAATGCCAGTTCTGGCTAGATCGTATAGCGTTTCTGGGACACGTGGTGTCAGGAGACGACATATCAGTGGATCCAGAGAAGGTATCTACAGTGAAGGATTGGCCTACCCCTAAGTCGATGTCAGACATTAATAGGTTCCTGGGATTAGCTGGTTACTACCGTCGCTTCATCAGAGATTTTTTGAAGATTGCGGAGCCGATGACGCGACTTACGAGGAAGGATATTAGGTTTGTCTGGTCCGACGCTTGTGAGCAGGCGTTTGAAGAGTTAAAGTCTCGACTGATTTCAGCACCGGTCTTGACGATACCAGATAAGAGTGGGAACTTTGAAGTGTTTTGTGACGCATCAGGTAGAGGATTGGGATGCGTTCTTCAGCAGGATGGTCATGTGGTGGCATATGCTTCTCGTCAGTTGAAGAAGCATGAGCAGAATTATCCTACCCATGACTTGGAGTTGGCAGCTGTGATTTTTTCCCTTAAGCTTTGGAGGCATTATCTGTTAGGGGAGCAAGTGAAGGTGTTCACTGACCACAAGAGCTTGAAGTACATATTTACTCAGAAGGAGCTCAACATGAGGCAAAGCCGATGGTTAGAGCTGATGGCGGATTACGACATTGATCTTCAGTATCACCCTGGCAAGGTTAATGTGGTACCAGATGCTTTGAGTCGTTTGCCGACAATCATGACCCTCACGGCTCAGTGGAAACTTCAGCAGGAAGTGAGGGATATGAGTATAGAAATTCTTCTTCCAGGAGTCACCGCTTCTTTGATGAATCTTCAGATTCAATCGACACTGATCGAGCGAATCAAGGCAGCTCAAGCAGGTGACCTATTTCTTCGGAAGTGCAGAGAGCTAGCAGTGGCTGGTCTTCGACCGAAATTTGTTGTTCATGAGGATGGATCCTTACGATTTGGGAGTCGTATATGTGTACCCAGAGGAGATGTTCGAGAGGAGGTATTACGAGAAGCTCACAGCTCACCGTATTCTATTCACCCTGGAGGTACGAAGATGTATAAGGATATGAAGTTGAACTTTTGGTGGTGTGGTATAAAGAGGGATGTGGCTCGTAGTGTGGCTAAGTGCCTTGTGTGTCAGCAGGTGAAGGCAGAGCATCAGCGCATCGCAGGTCTTTTGCAGCCATTGCCTATTCCGGAATGGAAGTGGCAGCATGTCACCATGGACTTCGTTACTGGCTTACCTCGGAGCACTAGACAAAATGATGCTGTTTGGGTGATCGTAGATCGATTAACCAAATCGGCTCACTTCATTCCTTTCTGAGTGGGACAGTCGACGGAGCATCTTGCTCAGAGATACATGGAGGTAAAATATCTAACTCTATATGTTCGATGAGTTCCTTTCCAAGACTGTTAGTAAATCTCTAGTATTGCAGGAGATCGTGCGATTGCACGGAGTTCTAGTGTGCATTTTTTTGGATCGCGATACCCGATTTACCTCAGAGTTCTGGAAAAGTTTGCAGGCGAGTCTTGGGACCAGTCTCAGTTTCAGCACAGCTTATCATCCCCAGACCGATGGGCAGTCAGAGAGGACCATTCAGATTTTGGAAGATATTCTTAGAGCTTGTATGCTTGACTTCCACGGGTCGTGGGAAGATCACTTGCATTTGGTGGAGTTTGCATACAACAATAGCTTCCAGGCTAGTATTGGAATGGCCCCTTTTGCAGCATTGTACGGCAGGAAGTGCCACTCTCCATTGAGTTGGAACGATGTTGGTGAACGGGAGATTTTTAGGCCAGAGTTGATTGAGAGATCGGTTGATGCAATCAGGATAATTCGGGAGCGACTTCACATAGCACAGGACAGATTCAAGCATTGGGCAGATGCGAAGCACCGGAATTTAGAGTTTTAGCCAGGAGATCATGTATTCCTGAAGATTTCCCCCAACCGAGGCACCATTCGCTTGGAAGGCGTGGGAAGTTGAGTCCGCGATATGTGGGACCCTCCGACGTATTAGAGAGAGTTGGAGAAGTGGCGTACCGACTTGCATTACCACCCGCTCTGGCTGGAGTGCATAACGTATTCCACGTTTCTCAGTTGCGAAAATACGTTGGAGATCCGAGTCATGTCGTAGATTTCTCGGAGATTGAGGTGCGATCCGATTTGAACTACGAAAAGCAGCCTGTGGTGATTTTAGACCGAAGGGAGAAGACCCTCCGGAATAAGACCGTTTCACTTGTTCGTGTGATGTGGCACCCAGATTCTCCTAGAGAGTCGACTTGGGAAACTGAGTCTGAGATGCGTCAGCGATACCCTCATTTATTCCCTGAATCCTAGCTATCTTGTCTTGTATCTTATTCTGAAACGTCTTGTATGACTTTTTCTATTTATGGCTATGCAATATATTTTGAACTTTATATGAGTTGAGATGAATCTGTCTTTATATTTCGTCCTTGTTTTAATTCCGAGGATGGAATTTGTTTTAAGGGGGGTAGGATGTAATGATCGTAAATTTCTAATACGGGTTTAAATAATTTTCTGGTATTTAAATATTAAATATTATTTTTCTAAAAGAGTATTTGTATTTTTCCAATTTCTCTAGAATTTCTACGAATTAAAAATATAGTATTATGTTATTTTAATAGTTTTGCTAATTATAAATTTAATTGTTTTGATAAAAATTTTAAATAAATAGTTAATTACTCATTATTGTTATTGTTATTATTATTTTGACCATAAATTTTAATATTTATTTTGAATAAATTTTATGATATTTTTAAATTATTTAAGGGGGTATTTTTCCCTGTGTTTTTTCCTCTCACCGGTATTTCACTCTGGATCTCTCTCCCCCCTAAAACTCTCCCCAATTCACGCAAATCCCTCCACCTCGTATTTCCCCCGACTCTCAACCCACATCCTCCCAACCACCTATCATGTACTCTATCTCTCTCTCATTAAAATCTTCCGCCGTTCTTACTCTCTCTCATATCTCACACTCAATCTATCTCTCTCTCTGACACACTCTCTCTCTATTATTCTCTCTCATTAAAATCTCCAGCTCACGTCTCACTCAATCACTCTTGTCTCTCTCTCTCTCACTCTCTCTCTCTCTCTCTCTCTCCCTCTCTCTCTCTCTTCAAAACCAGCTCCTCCTTCTCTCCTCATCTCATTCTTATCTCTCTCGTTCACCTCCCCCAACGCCGAACCCCCTCTCCCAAGCCGACGAACTCGAGCTCCCTAAGCTCTGACAAAGCACCACCGCCAGCCTAACCCAACGCCTCCTCAACCCCGCTCGACGACAGCCAGTGACGTCGCCGCTGCTCTGCCTGAGTTCGCCGCTGCAAGCTCCGCCTCCACGAGCCAGCCTCGAACCCTTAGCCGCCGCCTAGCTCAGCCCTCGCACGCTGCGCGACCACCTCCGGCCACCTTCGAACCCACCACCTCGCCTGCAACCCCACAACCCCTGACCTCCGCTCCAAGCCGCCACCACCTCCTTGAGCTCCGACGAGCTCCACGCTGTAGCCACCCAACCCCCGTCGATCCACCGCCTCCGCCACTCTTTCTCTCCCCACGTCCGCCAACCCAACTCCAGCACCTCCTCCACCCGAGCTCGCTGTCATCGACCACCCCGACGAAGCACCAGGCCCGAGCTTCGTCGCTGCCCTTCACCGAGCGCTGCCGAGCTCCTCCCCGGCAGCTCTGAACAGCGAAGACGAGCTGAATCACTGCGCTCACTGCAGAAAACTATAGTTCGGAGCCAACTTCGCACGTGTTTTTCGGCCAACTCCGACATCCGTTTCCGTAGACTCCTTCGCCGGTGCGTAGTCCTTCGTGTTGTCTATCACACGGTATATTCCCTTCACTTAGGCTCCCTATCTACATCTTGTTATACTCGTTTGAATATCGCACGTTGCATTAACACTCTAATTGTAATTTTAGCCGTCGATTCCGCGAAACCCGTCGTAACGTTGTGCAACCACCCCGACGACCCCCACTACGGTCCACGATATACCTAAGGCAAGATCCCACTTGCTCAGAACTGAATTTTATATTTATTATGAATTATCTGTAATTTTAGATCTGATATATTTATCTGCATGGGATTGTTTGATGAATAATATTAGACAATCATACCAATATGATAAATAGCATTTTCAGAATAATTATAATGAATTAAAAGAATTTATTTCTGTAGCAGAATTATTTTTGGATAATTATATCAACTAAAAAGAATTTATTTGAGAATGAAATCATTTTAGGAAAATTATAATAATTTAAAAGGAATTATCTTGGAAAAGGAACTATTTTAGATTAATTATAATAATTTTTAGAAATTATCGTGTGGAAGAAATTATTTTAGAATGACGAATATTTTTTAAAAAAGAATTATTTGGGAAAATAGAATATTTTGAATCCTATTATTAAAAGATTATTTTTAGAATTATTATAATAAGAAAAGAACTTATTTTAGAAAAATGGATTATTTTGAAATTAAATTAAAATAATTTATATCGCGAAAGGAATTATTTGGAAGTAAATAAATTATTTTTTAGAAGATTATTTCTGATTCTTAATTATGATGATCTAAAGGAATTATTTTACAAAAATAATTATCTATTTCGGATTTTAAGTAATTTATGTTTTTGTATGAATAGTTTAGAGGGCTGGATAACAAGATATTGATAAAACCGACTTCATGTATGTTTTGCTGTCTATGGTCATATTTCCCGTTTTGTATTTATTTAATGTATTTTGACATGTCTGCTATGTAATGTTCATGTTGTGTTTGAGAACCCTTAGTAGTTCATGACTTAGTAATCTCGTGCGTCATGAACAGACTTAGTGACATGTGTGAGTGTGTTAACTGGTTTAGGCGGTGAACCCGAGTTTCCAATGAGGATTATGGTTAACTTAGAAAAACAAGAAGAGTTGGGATGGGAAAGTCAGCGTTCATGTGATCGGATAAGACTGTTGATGTATCTTCCAGACTCGCGCCAGTGAATTCGTGTAGTCACTGGGGTTGGTTTGTTGGGCTAAAGTGAATTCGTGTAGTCACCTTAGTCAGTGAATTTGTGTAGTCACCCGGGTTCTGCTTGAGTTCGGACCAGGCCGAAATCAGATTGCGTGTAGTCCTCTGACCGATTCGTGTAGCGGTATTGGATGCATGTAGGAGATTTGTGAACAGCCAGTTATCCAATGACAGGAGCGTTGACTCTGTGTGAGATGTGGACCGCTGAGTTTTAGGTTGGTTAGTATTCGACCCAGATACTGTTTTCACTTAGCTGCATGTTACCATTAGATTTCAGTTGTATGCTTTGTTGTCTTTCTTGATAGTATCATTATTATCATAACATGGGTCGTTAGACCGTAATATCTATTCATGTGAGATCTTACCGTGTGCCATACACGCTGACGTACACCTGTTTTTCTCTGGTGTGCGTCAGACTTAGAAGACGAACAGGTTCAGTTCGAGGAGGCAGTAGAGCCGGAGTATACCCAGCCAGAGTGTCCTTTCGATGAAGTGGAAGAACCAACTGAAGCCTAGACGTGCTTTTCTTTCTGTAGTAGCTGATAGAATACTCTTATAGTATTTCCTATAGTTAGTGATAGATTTGGTTATATTGTTAGTATTTCCTTTTATTATGGACTATGTATTTCTTATTTTCTAGTTGAACTGTTGTTGTAGTAAAGGTATGTTGAACCCATATTTTATGTCTGGGATGATCTGTTGATGATATGTTTAATTCTTATTCTGGGTTGTCTTTATATTCTTACTATTGTGATTGGGGACCTGTGACTGAGATTTGTATATTTGACGCTTAGCGTATTGGATTGAGAAGAAAAGAAAAAAAATGATAGTATATATTTCTTTTCAATCTAATACGTCACGGGCTTGTTCACGCTCTGATTCCCCGGTATTTTAGGAAGCGGGGCGTGACAGATTGTGAGGATCGTCATTATTAATCTTTAGCACTGCTTTGGGAATAGGAACCAACCCCGCAAGCGGCTGAACTTCCGAGAGGTCTGTTCCGAAGCTTACGGTGATCATGTTTGTGGTCACCTTCTTTTGCACTTTCTCCTTCTTTAGGACCCCTGCATCGTAGAGGGCCTGGAGCTTATCTTTGAGGATATGGCATTTGGAGGTGTGGTGGTCGAGGAATCTGTGGTATGCAAAGTAGCTCGGGTCACCGGTCTTGTTCGCCTCTTTAGACTTGGTGACTTTCGGTAACTTAATCCCATTGCTATTGAGAAGAGTGTCGAAGGTTGCTGCTACTTGGTCCTCCTTGAAGTCGCATTGCCTGGGAGGGCGCTGCTCAAATGGCTTAGGCTTCGGCCTTTAGGCCAGTTTGGGTGTATTATTGTGGCACATCTCGATTAGTGTGGCTTCGAAGACTTGGTCTCAGCAATGAACTGACCAATTCTTGAACCTTTTTACGAAGTTGTTGACTGACTTCGACTTTCTTTTCTTTTTAGCTAGGAGGGTAGCTAACGACACCTCTGTGTCATCATCGAGGAAGCGGGCTAGGAAGAGGCTTTCCGCATTAGTCCATTATGTAATAGAGCCTAGTTCTAACTTGCGGAACCATTCAAATGCTACTCCTTTGAGGGTGCCGATGACAACCGAGTGAGTATGGCGTTGTTTGCTATGAGAAATCTAGTTTGAGACATGAAGTAGTAGATGTGCTGTGAGGGGAAACCCTTACCATCAAACTACACCAAACTGATGGTCTTGAACTTTGCTGGATAGGGAACCCTTACCATCAAACTGTACCAAACTGATAGGCCTGACCACCCCTAGCTTGTTCATGTTTTGCTGGAGCTTCAAGGCATTGAGTTGGCTTTGGAACTCGTCGAGCCTCTTATCTCGGGCAGTACCCTTGTCGACGACTTTGAAGAGTGATCTGAATGTGTTATCTTTTAGTTTAGTCATCTGATTAGGAGTGGGTCCCCATTCCCTATCTCCTGCCAGCTTCCGTGGAGTGCGGGTGGCCCTTTTCTTCTTTTTCTTCTTGTTTAGAAGTTGTTCCAACATATCCTTTATAGACTCGATGGCGGCTTGGTGTTCTTTAAACTTTTTGGTAATTGTTTGATCCTCTACGGTTTCCGCCATGTGTACCTACGCTAGTTCGTCTTGAATCGAGTGCGTGTTATGAGATGTGGCTGTTGCTGAGCAAACCTCCTCTTCACCACCAGAAGGAGACGCTAAGAGTGCATAATCGAGTGGTTAGGTCACCCCTATACAAGTACGGGTGCGCAAGAATATACCATCGTGCTCCTACTACACGAGCAGGTGGTCAGGCCCCAGGAATGAATCCGAGTCTGGGGAATTTGGGAGCATAGTTTTACCCTTCCCCATCATGTTAACTATAACATATGGGAGCTCCAAATCATCGACGGCGCACCTATTTTGGTGGTTACGCCTTCGACTGGAAGATTTCAGCCTGGGAGCCTGTGTAGAAAGCCTCTCGAATACCGAACGCTCACCGTTCCCATACACCGGTAATCGGTGAGTTCTGCTTGGATAAGACTTTCGCAGTGACACTGAGGTTTCACCTCACGAATGGTGCGGTTGTGGGCTAGATGATCCTGAAGATATCCCGTAGGTCGCTGGTGGCTCCCCCAGGATCAGAGGGGCCGAGCATGATTGCATGGGAGAATTTTGATTGAAGTCCCTTGAGTGCACTAGGTGGAATGGTCAAATGTTGAAGCCGTGCGAGCTCGCCTTAACAGGCGAGTTCTCGTGTTCGTTCAAGTTCCCATTGCTTGATGACTTTCAACCATTCGTACATTCAGGCGGGCTTGATGGAGCTCGCCCGCTGCTTCACCAAGGCTTGTTCGCATGCAAAGTCTGTCTGTCAGGCAGACCTAGCGGGGTTCGCGTTTCTTCTCTGGCTCGCCTGCTTGAGCAAACTCGCCTGATTTGGATAGTTTACTTGGATAAGGGGTATGACCCGAGAAACGAAACCCGCCTAACTTGGTGGGTTCGCCTGTCCTAGTTGGTTCACATGGGTGGTCAGGCTTGCCAGAAATACTAGGCTCGCCATAACGAGAAGTGTTGCAATCAGAGCGAAGCTCGACCGAGCGTGAGGGCTCACTTGATTTGGTAAACTCATCAGAATTAGGAGGGCTGCACCTTCGTTTGGCATTCTTCAAGTCGTAATAGTAATTCAGACCGTTATAAGAGGTGAGAGCTTGGGCCTCTTGTCGGGCAAGAGCCTGTCGTCGCCGCTGGCAGGCCCTCCTGGAGAGAGGGGCGTCTGTACGAACTATAAGGGCGTGGTCCGCGCCGAGGCAAACAACCATTTCTTTCGAAATAGGGGCCTACGAGGGTTGTTTGGCGACCCATTTGGCAACTTTTCAACCTGTATTATTGGCCTTCCGCTTGGCCTTGATTGGTTTGCGGGAGATAGGACTCCCTGTCATGACTCGGATAGGGTCCTCAGGCATGGAGGTCTCGATCGCTTAGGGTTGGACTCTACACACAACTCTATGGCGTTTGCGGGATACACTACCATTAGAGGAGGAGGAAGACAAGTACTCTTCGTACTTGGCCTGGTCGAACTCGATTATGAGGGACTCCACGGTCATCCCGACAGCAATCTTGTCGAACTATGCTACCACCATTTCGGTTAAGGAAGCGGTTTTTTCCACTGTGATCGCCATCTTCTGTAGGTGTAAAAATTGATTCCACAAAGTGGGAATTTTATTTATATTGATAAGAATAGCTTATTACAAACTAATGAATTTAAGTTACAACAGAAGCGGAGGGAAATGCACTCCTTGTTTAACATGGGGTCTTTGGTTGCGATAGAACGCCTCGCTCAGTTCTTGCACCGAGTTTGCTTTCCTTGGACGATCCAATCGAGGTTGTAGGTGAGCTTTAGTACATAGTAGAAGCTCGTGTTGATCAAGTTTAGACCTTCGAGCTCAATGGGGATCAAGGCCGAAAGCTAAAGGGAGACGCTACAGTGCAAGATCAATGCAAAGAGCCAGTCGTCAACTCCGTTGGGAGTTGAGAGCTAATGGTTCAGTTAACTAATTGAACCAATCAAGAAAAAACTATGAACCTCTTTCCTGTAGCTAGGAGAGGCCCTTAAATAGGAGAGAGATGGCATGGTTGCTCCCTTGAATCATGGGATGTAACCATCTACTGTTGAGAGATGTCATGCCTCTCACTTGTACTATGAGTGGCTGTTTGAGGGGCTCGGAGCACTGTACTCCTCCTCTTCACATCACAGGAGTTGGGAAGGCCCATCCCTGTACGTGATAGTGCAGCCGCCAAGTACCCTGGTGATTTTGTTAGTAACCTAGCTGATGGCTTGAACGTGCAGGCGAGCTCGGTCACTTGGACGAACTTGACTTGTGTAGGCGAATCAAGTATGCAGGCAAACTTGGCGACTAAATGAATTTAACTTGTGCAGATGAGTTAAGTATGTAGGTTGGTTTGGTGACTGCACGGATTTGACTGGCCACTTGTATTATGAGCGCCTACTTGATGGGCTCGGAGTACTGTACTCCTTCCCTTCACATTATAGAAAATAGGAAGGCCCATCATTATACGTGATATTGCAGCTGCCTAGTACTCTAGCAAGTCTGGCGAATTTGTTGATCGCATGGCCATGCAGGCGGGCTCTATTCTTGGGTAAATTTGACTCGTGCAGGCGAATCAAGTGTGAAGGTGAGTTTCTGCTTGTCTAGCGGATTGCCTGGACGTGTAGGCGAGTTCAGCGATCACGTGGTCTCGACTCGTGCTGGCGAGTCAAGTGCGCGTGTGAGTTTCTTTCATCTGGCGAATTGCCTGGATGAGCAAGCAAGTTCAACGATCGCGTGGTCTCGACTCGTGCTGGTGAGTCAAGTGCGCAGGTGAGTTTCTTTCATCTGGCAAAATTAGCTTTTGTGGAGACCTGATTCGGGCAGGCGAGTTAAGTGTACAGGTGAGTTTTTATATCATCCTGTAGTCAAGGTAGTTTTTATAGCCTACAATGCTCTACTCTCCTTAATGGACCAATATACCTCAGGGAAAGCTTCCCCTATCTACCAAATCACTGAACTCCCTTCATTGGTGATATTTTCAATAATACATAGTCCCCAACCTGGAATTCTAATGGTCATCGTTTCTGATCTACATAACTCTTCTGACGACTCTGCACTGCAAAATGAGCTCCCGAATTATTGCTACTTTTTCTATAGTCTGTCTCACTAGTTTCGGTCCAAGCAATAGGTTATCCTCTGGTTCTGCCTAGCAACTAGGCAATCTATAAGGCCTCCCGTACAACGCCTCATATGGTGCCATACCAATTGTCACTTGGTAACTATTGTTATAAGTCAATTCAATCAATAGGATGTGGTCCTGCCAACTACCCTAGAAATCTATAACACAAGCCTGCAACATATCCTCTAACCCTTATTTGACTCTCTCCATTTGTCCATCTGTCTACAGGTGAAAATCACAAGATTACGACAACTGGCTACCGGAAGAATTCTGGAAGCTCCTCCAAAAGTGCTAAGTGAAAAGCGAGCCTTGGTTTGATACAATCGTCTTTGGAACTCCTTGTAATCTCACTTTCTCCTGGATGAATATTCTCGCATAAGTCTCCGCCGTGTAAGTCGTCTTTACTAGTATGAAATGTGCTGATTTCGTCAACCGATCCACTATTACCCAAATTGAATCATTCCCCTTCTTCGATCTTGGTAACCCTACAATAAAGTCCATATAAATATATGTCCACTTCCACTCCGGAATGGGTGAAAGTGATGTTCTGCCTTCACTTGCTAGTAGGTAAAGCACTTAGCCACATACTCTGCAATCTCTTTACGCATGCCGCTCCATCAAAAGTGTCTCTTCACATTCTTGTACATTTTTGTTGTGCCTAGATGAATTGTGTGCCTAGAATGATGCGCCTCATCAAGCAACTCCTTTTTTAGCTCTGCACTAGTTAGTATAAATAATCAGCCCTTCATCCGAAGGCCTCTATCTGTCCTAACGGTCAAATCATCTTTGGGATCTTTAGTAATCTCCTCCTTTCGATTTTGAATCCAATAGTCTTCTAGTTGAGCTCTGACCATCCTATCACACCAAGATGGTTGTACCGATATAGCTCCCAAAAATACGCTGGTCCTGCCAATCTCTGGCCTAAAATCAAGCTGACTAAGAGTATGAAGATCTAGATACAACAAGCACCTCAAAGTCACAATCTGACATCGAAGCGTCCTGCTCAAAGCATCTGCTACGACGCCCACCTTCCACGGATGATACTAAACCACAAACTCATAATCTTTAATAAACTCAACCCATCACCGTTGCCTCTGATTGAGTTTCTTCTGAGATAATAGATATTTTAGACTCTGGTGGTCTATGTATAACTCGAACTGCACTCCATACAGGTAATGTCTCCATCCCTTTAGTACGAAGACCACTACTACTAGCTCCAAGTCATGCGTGGGATAGTCCTGCTCATTCGTCCTTAACTATCGCAAAATATATTCTACTACTCTCTGGGTCTGTATCAAATACCCCTAGTCTTATCACTGCTCGGAATAACAAATATTGACGTTATAGTCAACTTAGTCTTCAAAGTCTCAAAGGCCTCCTGGCACTGTGTGCCCTAAACAAACTATACACCCTTCTTCGTAAGGCGTGTAAGCTGCGTCATAATCTTTGAGAAGTCCTGAATAAACTTCCTATAATAGCCTGCTAATCCTTAGAAACTACGAATCTCTATAACCGTCTTCGGCAGCTCCCAATCTAGTACGGCCTCTACCTTAGTTGGGTCTACTACAATACCCTCCTGGCTGATAACATGGCCCAAAAATCTAACTTCAGAAAGCCAAAATTTGTACTTGCAGAATTTGGAGTACAACTGATGATCCTACAATGTCTGTAATGCCAAATGAAGATGCTGCATGTGCTCTACCTCCGATCTCGAATATATAAGGATGTCGTCAATAAAAATAAAATAATGATCACGAACTGGTCCAAGTATGGATGAAAAACCCGGTTCATTAAATCTATGAATACATCGAGTGCATTGGTCAGCCCAAATAGTATGACGAGGAACTCGAAAGACCCATATCGAGTCAGAAAGACGGTCTTGGAAATATCCATCTCCCGAACCCATAACTGATGATAGCCAGAATTAAGATCAATCTTAGAGATATGTTGCACTCCCTGCAGCTGGTCGAACAAGTCATCAATCCTTGGTAATGGGTACCTATCTGGATAGTAACCTTGTTCAAGTCACGATAAGTTATACATAATCATGATACCGTCCTTCTTCTTCGAAAAGGACTGGTGCTCCCCACGAAGAATGACTCTAACAAATAAAATCCTAAGATAACAACTCATCTAACTGAATCTGTATCTCTCTCATCTCAGTGGGTACCATACAATACGGTGCTCGGCATATCAGTACTATGCTCTGCCGCAACTCGATGCAGGACTCATTATCTCTTACATGAGATAACCTAGGTATGTACTGAAATACATCCTGATAAACTAAGACAACTCTAGTCTCGCATAAATTAGCACTCCGGTCCCTCAGCATCACCTCCTCGATGAATGCCAGGAATAACTCCGCATTCTGGTTATCCTATGAGGTTGCTACTATCTATACAAACCTAACGGATTCTCACAACCTGACTGTTTTAGCACAATAGTCGATACTGACATGGTGTGCTGATAGCCAATTCATACGGAGAATGATGTCAAAATCTGACATCTGCAATATGATCAGATCTATGAGAAACTCGGACTCATCTAGACTGATGACACAGCCTCTACAGACACTCACTAATAGGGATACCTCCCCTAGAGGAGTATAGATGAATAACGGTATGTCTAAAGGATATGCTACAAGCTGAAGCCTATCTATGACGGCATGAAAGACAAAAGAATGTGAAATTCCTGAATAAAATAAGGTCTGAGCTAGAAAGAAAATCACGAAGAAAGCTCCGCTCGCACCATGATTACGCGGTATAGCTGCATAAACTCTACCGGTGATGGATAGTATATGGGACTATCCGTCCCTCAGGAATCTCCTGGATAACGCAAATCTAGCATACTGGCCTCTTAATCCTCGGAATAACAGGTAGTGCCTTTATCTTCCATTGCTGGCCTAAATCGCGGCTCTGAGACTGCCGACCCTGACCCCTGCCATGTTGGCTTACTGCTGGTGGAAATGGATACACCTCTCACTCCTTGAGTGCTGCAAAATCTTATTATAAATGGCGTCATGAAGTCGATCAAATACTATGGAGCCTGCTGCGGCTGGGCTTTACTTGCCTAGCTCTCCGGGTACAAGCTTTATCTTGACCACGTCCTCATTTCAATGTTTATAATACCAAGAGGAGAGCTTATTTGACACAGTAAGAGAGATCCCAATTAAAAATAACATAACATATACAAATAGGAAACAATCGTATCACTTATCATTCATGCAATTACTTTTCAATCAAAGTAAGGTAGTTGTCATAAAAAATTGTAAAATTTCAAATATACGTATATAACGTCCTCACTTATTCTAGGAATTCCTAGCTGACTCTATACATGATTCTTAAAAAACTCTATCCTTGCTCAATGACTCGACACAGGAATGATCCTAGGATGCTGGAACTAGAGCTCTGATACTAACTGTGACGCCCCTGGGTTCACACAAGGCTGTAGTCCAAGGTGAAACCAGAGATGTTAAACATGCCATGCACCCACACTGTACATAAATACATTTCACCAATTATAGCAATATCCTCTAGTGGAACCAAATAGAAGTGCAGGTACAAAACAAGCAAAATAAAGTGAATAAATATAATAGACATGATATAGAAGAGATATCTAATAAATAAAAAGAATCATGTCTCAACTATAATACATGATATCTGAATAATGAAAATATCTCAACATGACTCAACTAAAAAAAATCGTACTAAGGCACACTGCCTTTATAATATAAAAATGAAACTCTAATATCTAGATAAAACTGAAACTACAGTGGAGTCTCTACAAGTAAAAATACGCGACGGCGACTATGCCAGAACTCCATCACCCTGTGGCTCTCCGAAACTCTGAACTACCTGAAAAGTAATTTAAAAGAAAAAGAACAATAACAAGAGCGTCAGAGTGCTAAAAAAAGATCACCTCCATCTGTCCCCAACGAAAGGGCTGCTAGATGTAGTGGAGGCTCTATCTATTAAGCATATTCTACCTATATCATTTTCCCGGTATCTAATGGTATTAATACTTAGAAATCTATAAGACGAGACGTAGTACGTCAAATAAAATACTCCAAACAAGGAAACCCTTATGTATATATCATATGTCTCAGACTGTAGATACCTAAATATCAATACCGAACTATGGAAAGAAACATCACTAGAAAATAAAACACCATAATGGAAATCAACACATAATTTCATGTACTCACAAGAGTAAGGTATCGCGGTCATATATATATATATATATGCGCGGCACCGTTTTTTTATGTTTTTATTTTTATATATATATATATATATATGAGATTAATGGGTATCCTTATCATAG
>BQKN01031487.1:0-10268 GCA_022839385.1 Asparagus kiusianus
AACTAAAAAGGTAAAATAAAGAGGAAAATATGTATTTCTCACCCCCACACCTAAATTTTGCATTGTCCTCAATGCAAATTCGCTGAAGTACAAAGTAAAGCAGATAAAATTGAAGAACTTACATTTGTTCGGTTGACAATGATGATAAGGATCTGCAATTACTGTTAGTATGAGGATGAAGAAATCAAATAAGAGGAAAATTATAAGTTATTATTATTATTATTATATTATATTATTTTCATTTTTATTTTATTTTATTTTTTATTTTTTTTACAGATAATGAGGTTTATGAAGAACTAACACTTCTTCCTCTCCGAGCGTAGAAAATTCTAAAAATGGTTTTAGATGTTGACCATTGATTTTAAAAATGTTACCATTTTTAGGATTTTTTATCTCAACAGCTCCATGTGAAAAAACCTGTTTGACAAAAAATGGACCTGTCCATCTTGATCTTAATTTTCCAGGAAAAAGATATAATTTTGAATTGTATAATAAAACTTTCTGTCCTGGAGAGAAATTTTTTCGCAAAATTGATTTGTCATGAAAAATCTTTGTTTTCTCTTTGTAAATTTTTTAGTTTATGTATGCATCATTTCTAATTTCTTCCAACTCATTTATTTGGAGCAATCTGTTCTTACCTGCTGAGTCTGAGTCAAAATTTAACTGTTTTATTACCCACATTGCTCGATGTTCCAACTCCACTGGTAGGTGATAAGCTTTCCCGGATACTAGTCTGTATGGTGACATCCCCAAATTGGCCTTAAAAGCTGTTTTATACGCCCACAGAGCATCACACAATTTTACAGACCAATCTTTTCTGTTATGATTAACTGTTTTTTCTAAAATTTGTTTGATCTGCCTGTTGTGACCTCTATTTGTCCACTGGTTTGGGGGTGATAAGGAGTTGATAATTTGTGTGTGATTGAATATTTTCTCATCAGAGCCTCGAAAGAACGGTTACAGAAATGTGTACCGTTATCACTGATGATCGCTCGAGGTACTCCAAACCGGGCAAAAAATGTTCTCTTTTAAAAACTTGACAACGACCTTGTTGTCATTAGTTTTGCAAGCTACCGCCTCAACCTATTTTGACATGTATTCAACGGTTACTAGAATGTAGACATTTCCAAAGGAATTTGGAAATGGTCCCATGAAATCGATACCCCACAGATTAAAAAGTTCAACGGATAAAATGGGTTGTAGGGGCATCATATTTATTCTAGTGACTTTCCCTAAAAGCTGACAGCGGTTACAGGTTTTGCAAAACTCGAATGAATCCTTGAAGAGAGTGGGCCAATACAGCCCAGATTGGAGTACTTTTTCAGCTGTTTTTCTCGGGCCAAAGTGGCCCCCACATGCTTGCTCATGACAAAATGATAGAACACTCCTAGTTTCTTCAGTGGGAACACACCTCCTAAAGATCTGATCAGGACAGTATTTGAAAAGATATGGATCATCCCAGTAAAAATATTTTACTTAGGAGAGAAAACGGGATCTATCCTGTTTGGACTAATGAGAAGGGATCTGGTTCATGACTATGTAGTTCACAATGTCGGCGAACCAGGGAACAGATTGGATTTGTAGGAGTTGTTCATCAGGGAAATGCTCATTGATCGGGACGGTTGATGTTGGTGCATTTGGGAGTCGAGAGAGGTGATCGGCTACAGGGTTCTCTGTTCCCCTTCTGTCAAGAATTTGAATGTCAAACTCTTGAAGAAGGAGAATCCATCTAATGAGCCGTGCTTTAGCATCCTTTTTGGTCAAAAGACACTTTAGTGCAGCATGATCTGTGAAAACTTTGGTTAAGGAACCGATGAGGTAGGACCTGAATTTTTCTAAGGCAAAGACTACAGCTAAAAACTCTTTCTCTGTGACAGAGTAATTTTGCTGGGAATCATTCAGAGTCCTACTGGCGTAGTAGATCACATGCGGTTTTCTATCAAACCGTTGTCCTAAAACAGCACCGATCGCAGAATCAGATGCATCACACATTAGTTCAAAGGGTAAGGTCCAGTCTGGTACGTGAATGATAGGAGCTATGGTTAGCTCCTTTTTCAGATATTCAAAAGCTTTGAGGCAGTCGAGAGAGAAGACAAATGATGTATCCTTGGCTGAGAGATTGGTCAAGGGTCTAGCAATCTTGCTGAAATCCTTGATGAAACGTCGGTAAAAACCAACATGACAAAGAAATAAACTGACATCTTTGACAGTTTTGGGAGGAGGGAGATTGGAAATGAGATCTACCTTAGCTTTGTCCACTTTGATTCCCCTATTGGAAACTACATGTCCTAAGACAATGCCTTGTTTGACCATGAAATGATATTTCTCCCAATTGAGAGTCGGATTTTTCTCCCTACACTGCTCTAGGACCAGTTTAAGATGATGCAAACATTAGGAAAATGTGTCACCAAAAATAGAAAAGTCATCCATGAAAATTTCGAGAAATCGCTCTACCATGTCGGAAAAAATATTGATCATGCAACGTTGGAATGTGGCCGGTGCGTTGCACAGGCCAAAAGGCATGCGTCGGTATGCGAATGTTCCATACGAGCAAGTGAAGGTGGTTTTCTCCTGGTCTTCGGGAGCGATAGAGATTTGATTGTAACCTGAATATCCATCCAGGAAACAGTAGAACTCGTGTCCTGCTAAACGCTCTAACATTTGGTCAATGAAAGGAAGAGGGAAGCGATCTTTCCGAGTGGCTAAGTTGAGTTTTCTGTAGTCAATACATACTAGTTTGGATTCGAGTGGGAATCAGCTCATTAACCTCATTTTGGATCACGGTGATCCCAGATTTCTTTGGAACAATTTGGACTGGACTCACCCATGAACTATCAGAAATGGGATAAATAATCCCATGATCGAGACATTTCAGAATGTCTTTCCTAACGGCTTCTTTCATCACTGGGTTTAACCTACGTTGTGCATCTCTAGTAGGTTTGGCATCATCTATCAAATGGATTCGGTGTTGAACAATAGTTGGACTAATCCCTTTGATATCAGCCATGGTCCATCCAATGGCTTCTCTATTCTCTCTTAAAACAGCTAAGAGAGCTTCCTTTTGACTGGTAGTCAACTCAGAAGAAATGATAACTGGTAAAGACTCGTTCTCCCCTAAGTTGGCATACTCTAAATTTTTAGGTAGAGGTTTGAGTTCTAACTTAGGGGGTTCCTCCACAGATGGGCGAAGCTGGAGTTGGGGTTCTATCTCTAAAGGTTCTCGTTGCCAGCCAACAGCAAAAACATGATTGACCAGTGGTTCTATCTCAAGTCCGTCATCAGAAAGCTCCTCAATCATTAAATCAGATGCATTTGAATCAGACTCACACTCTCCCTCTTGTTGTTCACTGGATATTCCTTGAATGAAATTCACTTCCATGGGTTCATCAGATGGATCACTAGGCTATCTCCTTAAGTTGAAAATATTGAGATTAACAGTCATATTCCCAAAAGATAGTTCCATCTGACCGGTTCTACAATTTATCAAAGCATTTGAGGTGGCTAAGAACGGTCTTCCTAGAATGACAGGGATTTGACTTTTGAGATTGGAAACAGGCTATGTTTCCAAGACAATAAAATCAGCTAACTGTAGAGTGCATCTTGTAGGTTTAAGTTCTCCTACACCTAGCTGTTGATAGATCGAATAAGGAAGGAGGTTGACGCTGGCTCCCAAGTCTAGAAGTACCTTATCAATGTGAGTGTTACCTATGACGCATGGAATTGTGGGACAACTAGGGTCCTTGTATTTCAACGGCATGGGTTTTGAAAAAATTTCACTGAGGTTGACAGCTAAGAAGACTTTCTTGGGGACATTGGTGGTTCTTTTTTTAGTGCATAAGTCCTTCAAGAACTTTACATAAGAGGGGATTTGTTCGATTGCATCTAGGAGAGGGATGTTGATCTTGACCTGTTTAAACATTTCTAGGATTTTCTCAACCTGCGGGGAGTTTTTCCTAGGTTTGAGTCTATCTGGAAAGGGGGCAACGGGCCTATACCTATCTAGATCAGGCTCAATCTCAAGTTCAGCATTTTGGTCATCGGAAGGAATTTATTGGAAGGAGTGTTTTGAATGAGAGAAGGGGTTTGATCCGGTGGCATTCTAACCTGATTGTCTATTTGTTTTCCTAATCTCTGAGTGTGAATTGCATTCAGTTGAGCTGGATTGTTGGAACTGGATCCAGTATCTTTAGGGTTTGCAATAGGTTGACTAGGGAATTTTCCTTCTTCTCTCTCACTCACGGCAGCGGCTAATTGCCCAAGTTGGGTTTCTAACCGGGCTATGGCTTGTGTGTTCGAGTTGAGCACTTGGCCGGTGGTTTGCATGAATGAATTTAGAGTGGTGGATGATTGGGTCAACATGTTGGTAGTTTGTGTAGAAGCTTTGATCATAGCTTCTAAACCCTTTTCTAAGACACTCAAACGTTTGTCATGATCGGAATTTGATTGATTTGTGGGCTGGTGAGGAGTAGGATGTTGGTTTGGAAAAGGTGGGTTAGAAAAATTGTTCGGTGTATTGAACGGGATAGCGTTTTCCCTCGGGAATTATAGGTTTGACGCGGGAATGTGTTGGCCTTCTTGTTTTGATGATGTTTAACAAACAATTTACTTCTAATGTTGTTTGTCTAGTGTTTGTGTTTTCGTATTTATTCTAGGCAAACAACGTTGTTGGAGGATGGATGGAATAGAGCTTCAACGATCATATCCAAAGGAGGTTGGCGGAATGTCGGTGAAGCCTTGCAATTCAAGTTAAAGATCAAGTTCAAGCTTCATCCGCAAGTGTACCAAGTTGAGCTATATTGAAGATCAAGATTGCTTGGGTAATATAGTTTTAGGTTTTATATTATGTGTGTTAGTACTTTAAGCTCAATATTATACACACACATTATATTGGTTTTTCATGTATATATATATATATAGTTTCATATATACATATATGTTTGGTTTCCATGTATATATATAGGTATATAGTTTTGAGTTTTCATGTTCATAAATATGAGATTACACATTTCATATTTATTATTGTGTTTTGGTTTAGCTATATAGATATGAAACAAATTTACATTCATATATATAATCATATGTTTCATACTCTATTGTGTTTTTGAAAACATTGCATAGAATATGCAATTTTGTGAAAATACTGTCTTATTAGTTTATAGACTTCAATATCAGTTTATACATGTTTTATTAAGTCTATATAATCATTTCACAAAGTTTCAAAAGTTGGTTTATGTCAAAACATCAAAATTCAAGTATCTCATATTTTCATGTTTTGGACTATTTTATAAAATGATGATATTTTTCATTTGGGAGGTCCTTTTTAATATTTTTAAACAGCGTTTTAAAATCATTCCCTAAAGTTTTACATTTTTTGGAATTTATTTGATATTTTTAAACAGCGTTTTAAAATCAACAAAACAGTTTTCTGATATGTCAGTTTTCGGTCGACCGAACCGGTCGACCGCTCGTTTTGATTTCTCGTCAGTGTGTGACAGAAAGTCTGTCGGTCGACCGGTCCGGTCGACCGAAAGCTTCATCGGTCGATCGATGAGATTTCCGGTCGACCGACGATATAGCCGTTGGCTACTAACGGCTATTTCTGAGCTATTTTCTTGGGGGCTTTTCTGTCTTTCACTTGGGGGTTTTTGGCTGAGCTTTGAGTGGGTATAAATACCCTCCTTGATCTCAGTTTTCAACCAACCTAAGGGAATGTTTTAAAGAAGTGTTTTTAAAACAAAGTTTTGTTTAAGGGTTTAGTGTTTGTTTAAAAAGCTTTTAAGCATTTACAAGAGTTTGGTTTGTGAAGCAAATTTCACAAGAGCAAGTGGAGATCATCCTTGGTGTTTGAGCATTCATTCTTCTCCCTCTCTCTTGTCATTTATAGAGAAGTTTCCTTAAACTCAATTCTAGCATTTTATAAGTTTGTTCTTAATTTCATAAGCTATATTTCATATTGAGTTTATATTGTTTTATCCCTTTGATCACACACAACCTATTGAGCTTATTGTATTTACATTCATAGTATAATTTTGGGTTGTGGGGTTTGTGACTTAGAGTTGTGCTTAATTGAGTTCTCACCTTGTTTAGAGAACAATCATTTGATTTATATTGTGCTTATTGTGAGATCACTTTGTAATACACTTGTACACCGAGTGAGGAGTGTGTGGTGAGAGACGGGGTCGAATCCAAGAGGAATGGCGTCGGTTGACGTGCCTAGGGAGAGGTTGTAACCGAGCACTTGAGGAGGAGGACACGGGCTAGGACCAACACTTAGTGTGTGAAGTGTGATTGCATAGTGTTCATTGTGTGGTGTAAACGTTGTTCGGGTGAACGTAGAAAACCCGGTTGTGATAGTGGAGATCTCCTCGAGGTGTGGAGCGGGGACGTAGGTCGTGGGGACCGAACCTCGTAAATATATCGTTTTGTTTGTGATTGCATTGGCGTTCTTTTTCTTGTTTTCATATCTTATACCGCCTTTGTGTATTGCTCATCATTTTGCCCTATCACTTGTGTAGATTGTTTATTTTACCCTTGTGCTAGTTTACATATCCTTACATATATCATATTGCATATCTATTTGGTAGGATATATCACCTTGTGTTAGTTTTATATTCTTGCACATAACTCTTTGTATATCTATCTTGCAAGAATATATTTATTAATTAGTTTTAATTGGCATTTTAATCGGATTAGATTAGAATAAGACCCTAATCACTCCCCTCTAGGGTTTAACAGAATGAAGTTTTGATTTCCGGGAGAGTTTCCTTGGTTCCAAGCAAAGTTAGGATGATTTCTCCAACCTGGATTATAGGTTGGAGAAAATGGATCATTTCTGGGATGCTGGAATGCAGCGTTCATCTGTTCTAATGCATGGTTGTTTCCTAGAAGAGGACATTCCTCTGAACGTGGGTAGGAGACTGACAGTTATGACATCTCGAGGCAGAAATATGATTGATTTGAGCCGGAGCTCGTTCCTTAACTTCTAAGGCTTCTAACCTCCGCATAATCGTCGCCATCTTTGCTTCAGAAGCAATGTTTGACTCCAGGGAAAAACCACTAGACTTAGGTTGGAGAACAGATGAAACCCTGTTATCACAGTTTTCCCACTGCATTGTTTTCTCGGATAAACTCTCCAGAAATTCCATAGCTTCATCTGTGTTTTTTCTCATAAAATCTCCCTGACACATCGATTCTAAAGATGTTTTTGAATAATAGTCCAATCCTTCATATATGACTTAGCACAGTCGCCATTTTTCTAGACCGTGATGAGGACATTGGATTAAAAGATCTTTAAATCGGTCAAAGTATTTCCAGAATGGCTCTCCCAGGACAATTTTGAAATTCTGAATGCTGTTCCTAAGCTTTACCGTTTTGTAAATAGGGGAAAATTTCTTAAGAAAAACGGTGACAAATTCCTCCCAAGTTGAGATGGAATTTGTCGGTAAGCTGTACAGTCATTTTTTAGCTTTGTCCTTAAGGGCAAATGGAATAAATCTAAGCTTAATCGCATCTTTGGTTAATTCTCTCATTTTAATCATAATACATACTTCCTCAAATTCCGAGATAAATATATATGCATCTTCTGTTTCATTACCTAGGAATTTGGGAAGCATGTTTATGTAATATGGTCTAAGCTCAAAATTTGCTCCATTTACTTCGGGGAGTCTTATGCAAGATGGAATTACATTTCTGGTGGGGTAACACATATCCTGAAGAACTGGTTGATTTGCTATTTCTTGGATTGGTTCAACACAGATTAAACGATGAGAATTATCCCGAACCCAAATTTGCATACACCAAAAATTTTATTTTTTCTTTTTTAAAGGAAAGAAAGAAAATTAGTTTTTTTTATAAGAAGATAAAGGAAAAGAAAAATCCTAACTAAAATAAATCAAAGCAATCACTTTTTAATCAACTCTAATTCTAGGGTTTAGCCTAACTCCACTAGACCAGCTCCAAACCAAAAACTCCTACAGTGAAAAGATTAAAGTTTTACCCAGGTAGTTAGCCAGGTAAGGATAGTATTAGAGGGTGATCAAAGATCAATTAAGTACATCTTTCCTTGCGGAGCGCTTTACGCAACCCCTAAACCTTGCCTTAGACACCAACTATTCTGAGAAAACTTAAACCGGTTCACTTAAGGATTTCTTGTTCTTTATTGAGCTCATCCTTAGGGGCCAACGTCTAATGAGTTTTAGAAGGCTAGGGTTTATGATGTGAGGAATTAGTGATTTGTGGGCTAAGGAAAGGGTGATGAAATCCCTTACCTTATCTTGATTGGGGTTTTGCCCTTAAGAATATTTTAAGTGTGTGCCAAATCAAGTGCTACAATCACTTTGGTGAATTCCTACACTATATGAAATGCAACCCTAGAAATTAAAAGCGACTAAAAAGGATGATAAAAAGAAAATCTTTTTTTATGGTCAACAACAACCAAATGTGAGAAGATGGCTCATGTTTGAATTTATTATCTTGTTAGTTAATGTCCAAGTGAATGGTGGATTTTATTATGGTCAACAAAAATAAAATCTTTTTGTTTTTTTAAATCCTAAGTGTCTCTAATTGTGAAGCTAATTAAAAAGGATGGAATTGAAAACTAGAAAGAAGACTTACTCGAAAGCAATGCTCCAAATTCTTGATCTTCAATCCAATTTTTAAGCTCCAAGTGGTTCCTTCACAAGAAAAATACACAAGTTAAAGAACCAAATTAATAAAATCCTATTTTAGCACCCTCTCCGGCAACAGTGCCAAAAACTTGATACGGCATAATTATGTACCAAAATTGCAAGTGCACAATTGATCAAATTATAGTATAAAAATATCGTTCCCACGAGGAAGGTGATTTTAAGAGATTATTAGAAATAGTTTTTATATATGTTTTGTGCGTGACAATTAGGAATAAAGAATAAGTGTGATTGTGATGAGTGATTGTTGTGAATATATGCAAAAGATAATAAATTGAATTTTAGAGGAGAGAAGAAAAAATCAAAGAATAAATGAAATCAATGCAAGAAAGATGAATGAATAAAATCAAGAAATAAAACCAAGAATGAAAAGAAAATTTAAGAAAGTCAAGATGGAGGATTTAAAAGAGGTAAGAATTCTAGAATATAATCCACTAACCAATTTCAATTACAAAATATAAACTATTCTCTTTTTATCATATTTCAACTTAGATTTATTAAGCATAGATTATCAAACCATTTAAGGAAAGTGTAACCTATCAAATTATCATATAAGTCAAAATTACTATTCATAATAAGAACAACAACATGATAATAATCCTAGAATTCATAAGCATAACCTATCAAACGATTTAAGATAAGCATAGATTATCAAATTCTTCTTCTACCGATTAGTTCTCTAGTTGATTATCCTAAACATGAATATTTTAAGTGCAAGAGAATAATTCATAACATATATAGGAAATTAGACTAGTTTCATATAATTTTAAGATTCCTACAAGAATTAAATTCACATCTTAAAAAATAAAAACAAGAAAAAAACAAATTATAAAAATAAAAAGAAAAGAAAAATCTAAACAATGAACAAGAAATAAATCTAACTACAAAAAAATAAAAAATCTAAACTACAAAATATATTACAAAAATTAAATGTAAGAAAATAAATCTACTCTACAAATTAAAGTGCAAAAAGAAATAAAAAGATAAGAAAATAAATCTACACTACAAGCATGAATTTAAATCTAACTAATAAGCAATGATAAAGAAATTACTAAAAAGAAATAAAAGAGGAAAAAAATGCAAACATTCAAATTGCTCTTCATCTCCATCCTCATCATTCAACAAAGAGGAGAAAGAACAAATTTAAAGAGAAGAAAAATTATTATTATTAATTGCAACTAAAGTTACAATTTTTGGAAGGCCTTCTCAATTAAGAGTAGCTCTCCTCTCCAAAAGGAGTTATAAAATTTTTCACACCCTTAACCCCTCACTCTCTACCCCTATTTATAGTAATCTTCAATGAATATGAGCCATTGGATTTATCTTGATCCCCAAGCAAAGCAATCTCTACCTTTGAATTTGCTTTTTGTTATTCTCTAGCCCAACATAGGAGGCCTATATGATTTATTTGATTTACAAAAGAAAATAAAAATCCAATTGCAGCAGTCCGGTCCAATCTTAGAGAAGAAAATGCAGCAGGTCCGGTCCAATCTTGGAGAAGCACATTCATGATTTTCAACTCCACCTCTTTGCAGCCTAGAAAACAAGTCCGGCCCATTGATGATTTTCAAAGTTAAAATCCCA
>BQKN01031488.1:0-12878 GCA_022839385.1 Asparagus kiusianus
AAATAAAACTATACAAACAGTGGATGTAGGGCTGGGCGAGATGTTACTCGCCTCTGGTATGCTGTAAAGCTCCTGAATCCGAAAGAGAATGATCCCCTACGCAGCACCACGCCAAAAACCCGCTGTAAATCCTCCAAAAATTCCCCAAAAATCACCAAAAACGAACTAGGGTTTGAGGGGAGAGAGGGGGCTAGGGTTTCTCTGAGATCTGATGGGTTTGGGGTTGGTTTCGGGTAAAAGAATATATATATAATACAGTTAAAACCCGAAAGAAACTCACCTAAACCCGCAACTGAAAAGAATTTGGAAATCAGCCCGTAAGTCGACTCATAAGTCGACTCATAAGTCGACTCATGAGTCGACTAAGCCAACGTTTTCCAGATTCGTGCATGTTTTGCTAATTTGCCAAAACCAATGCACAAAACTCTATAAAAATACACTCATACATATCTGATAACTTGTTATCAAGTGTATTTATGATCTCAAGTCATTTACCACAATAGAATTATCTTTCACCAATAATTTACATATACTTCTAACAAAAATATGGGGTTTTACATTCTTCCCCCTTTAAAAGAATTTTGTTCTCGAAATTCAAAAATCTTACTCAAACAAATAATATTACTCTAGACAAGCATATAGCGATATTTATATTTAACAATCCAGGATGACTATATTCCCACTCAACCCTTAATCAAATGGAACTTGTACGTCGGGCGAAAAATCCAAACAAGGAACCCCCCATATATATACCATGTGTTCTAAAAGATTAAGAATTGAGCAGAAATATCCTCATTCTAGCATTAAATCTAAATATAATCACACAAATAATCATACACATAAATCAATCCACTTCCTCAATAAATGCAGAAAGTAGCTACATAGCATCTTCGCGCTCTCAAAAATCATCTTCGATGTCCACACTTAACCATCTAAAATATAAATACCCCCACTTAACCCCTAACTAAATGGAAAAAGTACATCGATCGAAAAATCCAAACAAGGAACCCCTCATATATATACCATATGTTCCGAGTACTTAGGAGATAAGTGGTAATACCCTCATTTTAGTGTTAAGTATAAACATCGCCATAATTGAATCTATAAGCCATATATAAGTCATACAAAAAGATTTAATTTACCTGCTAAAACATGTGTGGATAATCACGATGCATGTCCTCTTCTCGCTCCCAAGAAATCTCCTCAATGCCTCTTCGGTTCCACTGAACTTTCACCAAAGGAATTGCCTTGTTTCTAAGCCTCTTGTCCTCTCTGATAAGTATACAAACCGGAATCTCAATAGTAGTCAAATCCTCCTGAAGCTCAATCTCTGGTGCATCCAACACTCTCCGTTGCTCCTCATCATGCAAGTGATTCTTGAGCATAGAAACATGAAATACATTGTGTATTCTAGACATCGATGCTGGAAGATCTAGTCTGTATGACACAGCTCCAATGCGTTCCAAAATCCGGAAGGGTCCAATATACCTCGGTGCAAGCTTTCCCCGTCTCCCGAATCGCTGAACGCCTTTCATAGGCGATACCTTCAGCATAACCGAATCTCCAACCTAAAACTTCAAGGGTCTTCGTCTCTTATCTGCATAGCTTTTTTGGCGACTCTGAGCGGCTAAAATCCTCTCTCTAATCAATGCTTCCTTTTCAGTAGTCTGCCTCACAAGCTCTGGCCCAAGCATTATGCTATCCTCCGGATCTGCCCAGCATATCGATGATCTACAAGGTCTCTCGTACAATGCCTCATATGGGGCCATACCGATTGTCACTTGATAACTATTATTATAAGCAAACTCTATCAGTGGAATATGCTCCTCCCAGCTACCTTGAAAGTCTATGACACAAGCCCGCAACATGTCTTCCAACACTTGATTCACCCTCTCCGTCTGACCATCTATCTGTGGGTGGAATACACTACTGTAAGATAATCTGCTGCCGAATGAATCCGGTAAACTCCTCCAAAAATGCGAAGTGAACACTGAACCTCGATCCGACACAACCATATCAAGAACTCCATGAAGTCGGACTATCTCCCGAATAAATATCCTCGCATACGCCTCAGCTGTATATGTAGTCTTCACTGGAATAAAATACGCTGACTTCGTCAACCGATCCACAATCACCCAAACCGAATCATTCCCCTTCTTCGACTTCGACAACCCTACAATAAAGTCCATAGAAATATCCGCCCATTTCCACTCTGGGATGGGTAAAGGCTGAAGTGTTCCTGCTGGTCTCTGATGCTCTACCTTTACCTGTTGATAGGTAAAACACTTAGCCACATACTTTACAATCCCTCTACGCATACCACTCTACCAGAAGTGTCTCTTCAAGTCCTTGTACATCTTGGTGGTTCCTGGATGCACTGTATACCGAGTATGATGAGCTTCATCAAATAGCTCCCTCTTCAGCTCGGCACTGGATGGCATAACGAATCTACCCTTCATCCGTAGACCTCCATCTGCTCCAATGGTCCAATCAGCTTGAGGTTCTTTGGAAATCTCCTCCTTTCGGATTTGAATCCAAGAGTCTTCCAGCTAAGCTCTAACAACTCTGACACTCCAAGATGGCTGCACTGACACAGCTCCTAAAAATGCACTGGTTCCACCAATCTCGGGTCTAAAATCAAACTGGCTAAGAGTAAGAAGATCTTTATACAATGAACACCTCAAAGCTGAAACCGGATGTCGACGCTTTCTGCTTAAAGCATCTGCTACGATGTTCGCCTTTCCCAGATAATACTGGATCACAAACTCGTAATCCTTGATAAACTCAATCCACCTCCTCTGTCTCTGGTTGAGTTTCTTTTGAGAGAAAAGATACTTCAGACTCTGGTGGTCTGTGAACAGCTCAAACTGCACTCCATACAAGTAGTGTCTCCAAGACTTCAGTACAAATACTACTACTGCTAACTCCAAATCATGCGTGGGATAGTTCTGCTCATGTACCCTCAACTGTCGTGAGATATATGCTACTACTCTCTGAGTCTGCATCAAGATGCCTCCTAAACTTACCAATGATGCATCTGTGTAGACCACAAATATCTTATCGCTGCTCGGAATAGTCAAAACTGGTGCTAAAGTCAACTTAGTCTTCAAGATATCAAAGGCCTTCTGACACTCCACACTCCAAATAAACTGTACACCCTTCTTCGTAAGGCGTGTAAGTGGCGTCGAAATCTTCGAGAAGTCCTGGATGAACTTCCTGTAATAGCCGACTAAGCCTAAAAAGCTATGAATCTCTGTCACCGTCCTTGGCGATTCCCAATCAAGAACTATTGTAACCTTAGCCGGATCCACTGCTACGCCCTCTCTACTGTTGATGTGGCCGAGAAATCTGACTTCTGAAAGCTAAAATTCATACTTGCTGAACTTGGCATATAACTGATGCTCCTGCAGAGTCCTCAAAGCTAACCATAGGTGCTGCTCGTGATCTGCCTCTGATCTTGAATAAATGAGGATGTCGTCGATAAAAACAATCATGAACTAATCTAAGAAGGGACGAAAAACCCGGTTCATCAAATCCATGAATATAGCAGGTGCATTGGTCAACCCAAATAGCATGACCATGAATTCGAATGATCCATATCAAGTAAGAAAAGCGATCTTGGGAATATCCATCTCCCGAAACCACAACTGATGATAACCAGAATGAAGATCAATCTTCAAGAAATACTACGCTCCTTGTAACTGGTCGAACAAGTCATCAATCCTAGGTAATGGGTACCTATTCCGGATAGTGACCTTGTTCAACTCTCTATAATCAATGCATAATCTCATACTACCGTCCTTCTTCTTCACGAAGAGGACCGGTACGCCCCACGGAGAATGACTCCGACGAATAAAACCCTGAGCTAATAACTCGTCCAACTGGGTTTGAAGCTCCCTCATCTCAACCGGTGCCATGCGATAGGGTGCGCGGAATATCAGGACTGTGCCTGGCTGTAACTCAATACAGAACTCAACCTCTCTCACAGGAGGTAGTCCAGATATATCTTGAATGACATCCTGATACTCTGAGACAACTCTAGTCTCCAATAAATCAACATCCTGATCCCATCGTATCACCTCCTCGATGTACGCCAGAAATGACTCCGCAAAACGGTTGCCCTAAGAGGTTGCCACAATCATCTCGGACCCATCGGATGCCCGCCAATTGACTGTCTTCGCAAAGTAGTCAATACTAACATGGTAGGAAGACAACCAATCCATACCAAGGATAACATCAAACTCGGACATATGCAATACTATCAAGTCGACAACGAACTCCGACTCATCTAAACTGATAGTACACCTCCTACAAACGCTCTCCAGAAGCGATATCTCACCTAAATAGGTAGAAACTGATAAAGGGGTGTCTAATAGCTGATCTATGAGCTGGAGTCTAGACATAAAATCATACGAAATGAAGGAATGCAAAGCTCCCGAATCGAAGAGAATACATGCGGGAAAAGAATTCACAAGGAACGTACCCTCCACTACTGCTCCGCTAGCTCCATGATCACGCGGTACTACCGCGTATACTCTGCCTGTGGCTGACATCTGCTCTGCTGCTAGTGCTGGAGAGTACGGAACTATCTGCCCCTGAGGAACCTCCTGAACTGCACGAATCTATCCCTTAGTCTTCTGAGCTGCTGGTGGTGCCTCTAGCCTCATGTGCTGACCCTGACCTTTGCCCTAAACTCTCGATTGCTGCTGGTTCGGGCCCTTGCCCTGCTGGGCTCCTACTGGTGCACTGCGACACTCCGATGCCTTATGTCCGACCTTGCGATAGTTATAGCAAACTCCCTGAAACTTGCGCTGCTGATGCGCTCTCTGATCCTGTTGGGGTCCCTTCTTATGAGGGCCCTGATGCTGCTGCTAAGGTCCCGAAAAAGGTCTCTTGTTCTTATCCTTGTCCCCGTTCTGTCCTGCCTTAGTCTTCCATTCCTTATCTTTTTGGAACATGGTAGTCTCAATCTCCTGTGAGGTGGTGGCCTCTGCTACCTCTCGAACTGAAAGAACTTCCTCGAGACGAGGTATCGACGAAGATTAGGGCGAACCCCTGCTAGGAACATTTGAGCCTGTCGCTCTCCTGTCTGCCACATACCCGTAAAGTGTAGCAACTCCATAAATCTACTCTCAAAGTCTGCCACTGACATGTCCCACTGAGTCAAACGGGACAACTCAAGCTCCTTTCCAGTCCGTGCTGCAGAAGAAATATACTGCCCGTCAAAGAAGTAGACGAAGTCCTCCCATGTGAGGGTCATCCGGTGCTCTGGAGTGAACTGGAGTCGATACCATCTCCCGACGTCTTCCTTCAGACTGTAGGATGCCAATCTCTGCTTCTGGACCGAATCCACATTAAGTATGTCGATGGTGTTACTCACATCCTCCTTCCACTTATGGGCTACAAGTGGGTCTGATGACCCCTGAAACTCCGGTGCCCTCATCTTCTGGTACCCCTCTACCATACGGAGCCAAGCCTCCTACTATGTGGCTCTATCTGGAACTGCTGGTGGAATAGCTACAGGTGCGGTCTCTAGGGGTCTCTCGCTGATAGGAACAGCTGGTATCCCCTGTGGCTGATCTACTATTAGTGGTGGTGGCGTTGGTGGCGTGATATGATTCGCCACAAGCTCCTTAATTGTTACCATCCTAGCTACGATGGGAGCCATAAGATCTATCAGGTACAGGGGAGCCTACTGTGGCTCAGGTGGTCCCTGCTATAGCTTGGGTTGAGCTTGTTGTGGGTCAGGTGGAGCTTTCTGCAACTCTGCCTGTCCAGCTCTCCGAGTACGAGGTCTACCACGTCCTGCCATCTCTCTGATCCTAAGAAAATAAGAGTTTATGAGTCAAAATAGACATATACACATACATAGCATATCACAATATGATTTTCACAACAATTTAGTATTCACACAAATACTTTAAATTTATACAAAAATAGTTGTCATAAAAAAATATCCTCAAATTTTGAGATATACGCATATATCGTCCTCACTCATACTAGGGAATCCTTACGGAATCTATACATGAATCCTAAGAAACTCTATCCTACCTCCACGACTCAACACAGCATGATCCTAAGGATACTGGAACTAGAGCTCTGATACCAACTCTGACGCTCCTGGGTTCACACAAGGCTACAGTCCAAGGTAAAACCAAGAATGTCAAACCTGCCATGCACCATACCGTGCAATAACATGTTTCACTATCATAATTACTATCTCTCTAGTAGAGTCAATAATAGGTGTAGGTACAAAAGCAAGTAAAAGATAATACAAGAGATGACTGATGAAATGATAGAGATCAAATTAATATTTCATCATCAAACATACAGAAATACAAGATAAGTATCTGAAATAAATAAACTGGAGTCTCAACAAGTCTCAAATACAAAATGTCTGAATAAGAGAAAATAAGGCACACAACCTTTACAACTTCTAGAATAAAACTCTCAAATGTCTGAACAAAAGTCTACAGTGGAGCTCAAAAGAAAAATATAACTATAGTAGACAGTCAAAGCTAAAGTGCATCGCCATCAATCTGCGACTCTCCGGGCACCTGGCTTGTTACCTGAAAGGGGGAGAGACAACGAGCATCAAAGCGCTAGCGAGCAACATCACAACCAACCCCAAGGGATAGGGCTCATTGTATACAGAAAATACAGCTAATACATATATAATCATAAAATCACTGATCCTATTTAGGAAATTACAATACGAGCTTAGGTACATCGAGCGAAATAATCCAAACAAGGAAACCCTCATGTATATACCTTGTGGCTCAAATTATAAATCCCTAATAATAAGAGAGTTTTAGTACTTAGGAAATTACAACACGAGCATAGGTACATCGATCGAAATAATCCAAACAAGAAAACTCTCATGTATATACCTTGTATCTCAAATTGTAAATCCCTAAATACCAAACCTAAAATCTAATATAGGAATAATAATAAAAGAAGACAAACTCATCTCAGAACTTAAATACGGTGTCATGTTACAACCCACATAAGTGTCATGTCCAGGCTAAGCAAGTATAAGTGTCATACTCAAGGTCTAAACTGGTGTCCAACACATGGACTAAAACTAGATGTAGTGGATGTCCAACACATGGACTGAGAAATAAATGTCCAACACATGGACTGAATGTGATAAATACCAAACACATGAACTGCACATAATAATTGTCCAACACATGGACTGCACATAATAATTGTCCAACACATGGACTAAATGAAATATATGAAAAGATGCATATACACTAATCTCACACGTGTCTCGGTGTGTAAACTTAAACTTTGTCCGCACGTCATCTCATAGGTAAAGATACACGTTAATAATAATTTCTAATACCCGTTATTTGAGGTGACTCATCGTTCATATTAAAGTACGCAATTACAATAGACAAGCATAAACAGTTTCAGTTAAACTGAAACAACCCAAACAGATCCAAACCGAGGAAACTAGAAAATTCCTCGTCAGTCGAATCATGAGTCGACTGGGATCATTGGTCGACTCATTAGTCGACCGGACAGAACAGAACACAAAAACTATAAATTTTCTTGTCAGTCGACTCATTGGTCGACTCATCAGTCGACTGATAAGTCGACTCATTGGTCGACTAAGCAGAAGATCTCTAGTTTTTGCATACGATGATTATCTGCAAAAAATTTTAACCTAAAGTTCTTCTTCATCATTTCCAGCAACATAAATATGATTATTACACATATGTAACAAATTAAAACGAAAGATATGCATGTAATCACTTACATTAAAACCCTAAACATATTTATACATGTTTAAAAATGTATTGAAATCAATAAGTCATAATGAAACCCATGTTTAAATCTAATTCCAGATCTGGATCTATATTACAAAACGTTGGTGAGCTTTTATTAACCAAAACATTTGATTTCTCGCATCATACGCTATAGAGATATACTTTTATATGCAAAATAATGATTTAGGCTCAATAAATCCGAAATAAAACTAAATAAAACTATACAAACAGTGGATGTAGGGCTGGGCGAGATGTTACTCGCCTCTGGTATGCTGTAAAGCTCCTGAATCCGAAAGAGAATGATCCCCTACGCAGCACCACGCCAAAAATCTGCTGCAAATCCTTCGAAAATTCCCCAAAAATCACCAAAAACGAACTAGGGTTTGAGGGGAGAGAGGGGACTAGGGTTTCTCTGAGATCTGATAGGTTTGGGATTGGTTTCGGGTAAAAGAATATATATATATAATACGGTTAAAACCCGAAAGAAACTCACCCAAAGCCGTAACTGAAAAGAATCTGGAAATCAGCCCATAAGTTGACTCATAGGTCGACTCATAAGTCGACTCATGAGTCGACTAAGCCGACGTTTTCCAGATTCGTGCATGTTTTGCTAATTTGCCAAAACCAATGTACAAAACTCTATAAAAATACACTCATACATATCTGATAACTTGTTATCAAGTATATCTATGACCTCAAGTCATTTGCCATAATAGAATTATCTTTCACCAATAATTTACATATACTTCTAACAAAAATACGGGGTTTTACATATCAATACTAGTATTTCGATACCTAGCAAAATAGTTATGATTCAAAAGCTAAAATTGTGTAACTTTGTTGGAGGGGGGGAGGCTAAGTTTGTTTTAAGGGCTAATATTGATTGTAATATTCTATAAATAGGGGTAGAGAGTGAAATTTTTTTAGAAACTCCCTTTTAGGAGAGGAGGACCTTTAATTAGGTCATCCAATTTATAAACATTTAAAATTTGCATTAATAAAAATTGTTATACCTCTTTCTTGATTTTATTTTTTCTTCTTTGTTAATGAAGATGAACATTTGCTTTTAAATGGCCAACCCTGGAAAGGTAAGTTTTTATTTTTCTATTTTATTTTAAGTTTTTATTTTTCTATTATATTTTCTTATTTTAGAAATTCAAATTTTAGGATTTTATTTTCTTCTAATTTTTACATTGATAGCTTGGATTTATTTCATGTCTTATAGTTTAGATTTAATTTCATGCACTTTTATTTTTGTTGTTTATTTTTTATGCTTTGTAGGATTTATTTTCTTGTAATTTTCTTTTGTAGTTCAGATTTACTTTTATACCTTTTTATTTTATTAGTTAGATTTCCTTTATGTTCATAGTTTAGATCTATATTTTTTTTTATTCTTGTTCTTATTTTTATAGTGAGTACTTATTTTAGATCTCTTTCATTTATGCTTTCTAGTCTAAATTGTATTTCTTCTTATTATTTTCTTTAAATGTGTAACTAAATCATGTGGGAATTCTAAATTGTATGAAACTAGTTTGATTTCTTTTATAATTTGTAAATTGCTCTCGTTGTACTCAAAATGATCATGTTTAGGATAATCAAGTAGATAACTAATATGTAGAAGAAAAATTTAATAATCAATGCTTATCTTAAGTGGTTTAATAGGTTATGCTTATTAATTATAGAATTACTATCTAGTTGTTATTATTTTCATGAATAAAAATTTTACTTGGATGATAATTTAATAGGTTATACCTTTTTTAAGTGGTTTGATAGTCTATGCTTAGTAAATTTAAAGTAAAATATGATAAAAAGAGAGTAGCTCATAAATCCAAAATAAAATTAACTAGCAGATTCAATTTTATATTCTTATCTTTTCTACTTGATTTTCTTCATATTTTATTTATTTTGATTTTTTTACTTATTTTGTTTTCCCTCTTTTTCATTAATTTTTCTAGTCCTGATTTTATTCTTTTCTATTTTCTTTTTTTTCAACTCCTTGTTTATTTTTTATTTTCTTTTGTTTGTTCATTCTCTTTCTCCCCTCTCATTTTAGTTTTGTTTTATGTGTAAATAATCATACACTCTTTATATTTCTTTACTTTCCCTTTTTTTGTCAACATACAACTTTACGACTCAAATTACAATTTTTTATACACATCTTCCTTGTGTAATCGACATTGTATCCATACTATAACTTGATTGTGTACTTACATACTATTTTCACAATACAACAAGTTTTTGACACCATTGCCAGGGAATCAAAGAAGTATCAACACACACAAAAGAGCCAAAGAACTTTAGCTAAAAGAAGGGGAATCGAAGACGTATCGACAAGAGTATCGATACTAGTACCTATACAGCATCAATATCCAGTAAATAGTTACGAATCAAAAGCCGAAATTATGTAACTTGGGGATTAAGCTTGATCTAAGAGATAATATTGATTGTAGTTATCGATCCCATGAGGAATGTGTTTGTAAGAGAAAATCAAAATCGATTCTTATGTTGTGCATATGACAATTAGGAGTGATTGATGTGATTGTAGAGAGATAAAGAGAGTGAGAGTGGTTGTATGTAAATTAAGAGTGGAGAAATAAAAAGTAGATGCGATAAAGTGTAAATATAAACAAAACAACGAATTCAAAGAAAGAAAGATGAAGAAAATAAAATTAAGAAACAAATGAGAGAAAAATCAAGAATAAAGAGGAAAATAAAAAAAGTAAGAGGTAGAGGATTCAATTATAGATATGAGTGATTTAGAATTAAATCCACCAGATAGTTTCATATAATTTCTAGAGTTCCCATAAGTATTAGTTCCACATCTTTAAAAAATGGCAATTTCCTAGAGGGTTCTAGCCTCAAGGTGAATCAAAGAAAAGAAAAATAAATAAAAATAAAAACTAATCCCAAGAGGGTTCTATCCTCAAGGTGAATAGTGCAAAAAAATAAAGTCTAAATTATAAAATAAATTGCAAAAATCTAAACTACAAAATAAACGTAAGAATTTAAAACAAGGAAGTAAAGACATGAAAATAAATCTACTCTATTAAGCATAAAAATAAATCTAAGGCAAGAAGGTTCAACCCTCTTGGCTATTTGAACAAAAAAAAAGCAAAAGATAAATTTATTAACACAGAGAAAATTTACATCCTAAGAGGGTTCTAGCCTCAAGGTGATAACAAACCTTCATCTTGATCTTGATCTTCATCTTACCTTCATTTTCATAATCAAACAAAGAGAAAAAAAGAAAAATATGAAGAGATGAAAATATTTTTTTATTAATTATAATAAAAAAGTTATAATTTAAAAAGTCTTCTTAATTAAGAGTAACCCTCCTCTTCAAAAAGATTTTTTACAAAATATTTTACACTTGAACCCCTCACTCTCTACCCCTATTTATAGAGTATTACAGTACATATCAACCATTGGATTAAACTTGATCCCCAAGTTAATTAATTTTAGCCTTTAATCTGTAACAGTAAACTTGGTATCAACAGCCTTTAATCTGTAACAATAAACTTGGTATCAATACCGCTATTGATACGGTTATAGATACCGCTATCGATACTCAGTCATTTTGTTCTTTGGTTGATCTTTTCTTGTGTGTATGAGCTTAAACTTCTTAGGCTTTTTGAGAAATGAGATGTTGAGTTCTTTTGGGCTTTTATTCATTACCTTGTAATTAAGATAAAACATGTTTATTAGTGACATTTTTATTTAAATCAAATAGATAATGAGGGTATAAAAATATAATAAAAATATAATTATCAAATACCCCCACACCTAAACTTTTGCTCGTCCTCTAGCAAATAGAGAAATTAAAAGAAAAACAGAGAAAAATTCTAACTCACTTTCACATGAATCGTGATTGTATTTAACGTATACAACAAGACTTTAAACCCCTAGGTTATCCTAGTGGACAAGTTGTAATCTCGTGAGGATTTACAGTGAATATGCCCATAAAATTTGGTTAACTTGCCAATTTAAAGAAGTTAGTAAATAATTAATTTACTTGATATATTTAGATATTCTAATTAAAACTAGTTATTACTCAAGAAAACATTTTTATATATAACTCTAAGGTAAATCTCCTAGAAAATCTTTTTATTATAGCTATACAAAACCAAGTCTAACTTAGAAATTTAATTTAAAAAGTTTTGAAAAGAACATACTAACTCTTTGTGTTAAACAATTTTCAAGTCTCTTAATCAAAATAATTTTTAAGAGCATATATACAAATATAACTATATATATAAAAATATTATTAGTATATTTTTATTTCACTATTAATTCCTTGGTGATTTTTTTCTATTTTATCGAGCTTTCTAAGTAACCATTTAATGAGTTTTGGGTTAATAAATCACAACCCAATTGGGCTTAGGTTATTAAGTATGTACATACTTCTTGGGCTTAATTGCTCTGTCAACATAGGCTTTATAAGATAGAATCATATTGAATTCATGAGTTTTTTGTGCTTATTTTTTACACTCTTCTTTTTCAAAGTTAGTTTTTTTTAAAAAAATATATGTGTATATGTATATATATCTAAAAAAAATAATTAAATAAAGACATCTTGAAAAATTATTTTCTACTCTAAGTTACGCATGCAAAAATTTTATTACTTTAATTAAAAGTCTAAGTTATGACTTAAGTGAAGTATACTATATTGAGAATCATTTCTTAAGAAATTTATTTAGAGTTGTCATAAAAGGTGAACTTGAGTATAAAACTTACTAGGGATTAGAAAATATAAAATTTATCAAATAGATTAATTTTTAATTAACTCTATTAATTTAATGAGTGATAATATTTTTATGATATTTTTTGAAATGAGGAAAAAAATTATGACATAGAAAGAAGAGAAAATGAATAAGAAGATATGATATAGAAAGAAGAGAAAAAGAATAATAAAAAAATAACTAGTTCCCACTCACCACACCTAAAGTTTGCATTGTCCTCAATGCAAACTCTATGATGCACAAAGTAAAGTAGATACGAAATGAAGCCCTTACATTTGTTCGGTCGACCTAGAATAATGATGATAAAAATCTACAATTACTTTTGGTATGAGGAGGATGAAATCAAAAATTTGTTCTTCTT
>BQKN01031499.1:0-10062 GCA_022839385.1 Asparagus kiusianus
AATTTGGTGACAAACAGGCTGATCCAAAAACCACAACATTATTTATTTAAACATCCACGCAATTTAATAATAATATATGCAACAGGCATAACAATTGCTGGACAGAGCAAACACTTGAGCTACATGATTAGTTTGTTATTATATAGTGTTATGCTGGATAAACTGATAAATATATAATACAATGCAGTGTAACAGATCGTCAACTATGTTAAACTACAGACGAGATGGTGTACAATAAACGCTACTGTACGACATACAAAACTTGTTACATAATGTTTAAATCACATTTAATAGTGATGAACTACGGCACTAATGTGACATGGAAACTTTAATAACCACACACAAATAATTAAGTATTGATGGATGGTACTAAAGTAATTACAAACCGACACTACAATGAGTTAACCAGATGCGGACGATGCATCTAAATAATTTTCTTTGTCAGAGCATAGTGTTAACAAGACAGAGTTTAGGAATTTCACAAAAGAAACAGTGTTGGAATAAACTAGTATGTTCCAAATATATCAAAGGATCACTTTAATCAACTGTGACTACTAAAAAAAAATCAACAAATTAAAGATCCAACAAATCACTTTAAGCACATATCTCCTAAGTTCAGATCCAAATACTTTGTTTTTAACTGGAGACTCTAATTTAGTTGGCTTTGTTGATGCTTTTGTATATGACTATCTATATCAGAGAATGAACAGTATATATTACTGTGCATTTTTCGGAATGAACAGTAACAAAATTTTCCTTTTTTTTTCTTAATTTTCCAGCTACTATACATTATTCTATGGATTATAGTAATTACCTCTAGATTAAAAATCTAGGGACGATCGATACTAAAGATCCGTAGAACGCTGCCTCCTTGCGATGATCCGTCGAACGCTCTCGCTGCAACAAACCAGATCTCAATTCGCAAAAGAGGAAGGAAATATTTTTTTTATGGCTCAGGGATTCAAGAACACTTCGTGCTGATAACGTGTTTGAAACCCATACATAGGCCAAAGGCCTATGATGTATATTTATAGATAGTCAATGTGAATAGGTTGAGTACCCAAGAGTCACCCCCACTTAATGGGGTGTTACACCACCATAATGGGGTGTGAATGGAGGGATAATGAGGGGGAGGCCAAAGGCCTCCCTCATCTCATAATAATTTGTAATTAATAAGAGAAAAGAAAGGGGAGGGTTAAAAGTAAGAAGGATCACTCACTTTCTTAACCTCCTAAAGTGGATAAATAACGAGAAAAGTGATAGAGTTTAAATTAAATTATTTAAATATTCCAACATTTTTCTTAAGGAAATAAAAAAAATTTAAGTGTAATATTATCTAGAAGGATATATTAGTATTATGGTGTTCTCAATCGCCAAAGTGTAACCCTTTACTAATAACGGATAAGTATACTTTTGCATGCAATGCCCCAATCAAATTGGCGGCCAAGACCAACAAGGGTTCTAACTTAGCCAGCTCGTTGAGTCGGCATTCCTTCATCTCCAATCGAAATGTGGTACTAGTCGACCCTCTTGTCAAAGACAACTCGCAACGAGCCCTCTCGACCTGCTATTCAACACCTCACAATGACGACTCGAAAAGCGTTACTTCTCGGCGAAGCTAGAGGACGACTTCAGCATCGAGCCTCTCCCGCTAACACAACATCGACGTCACATTTAATGCTTGGCAAGCGTCATCATACCTCTAGCCCTGATAGTCTTCGTGACTCATCGGACCACGTCGGCGCCACCATGCCTCAGATCGTGTCATATTTAATGCTGGGGTGATCTCTCCTCCAGTCGTTAGGCGACACCTGTAAAGCAGAAGCTGAGTCAACTGCCAGCCCATGCTTCTTCACCACCATCCTGTGCTCGGCCACAATAACTGTTCTAACCTTATACCATTAGTATAAATACATCATACTATTCTAACCGAAAGCTTCTTCTGAAAAGGATTCCCAAATCTGATCTTCTAAGATAGATCTGCAAATTATAATACACTCACAAGAAATCACAATTCTTTGCTTTCCCCACTCAAGTTCACCAGCTGACTTGACCGTCGGAGGAACCACGGGAGAACCAGTCCTCGTCCTCTCATAGGTTTCTATATGTGTAGACTTCATCTACTTGATTCAGAACTAGATATTCGGGAAAGAAAGCGGCCCTTCATCAACTTCACCACCACCGAACCATGGATATAATTAACTGTGTGATTACTTAACATCGACAAGTAGTCATGTCATTATCCTTCCCTTTCTTTTTTCACCCTAAACAAACATATATTGTTAAATTTTCATTTGTTTTTAAACACTACAACTCACTCAATATGTCACAAGCCAATATTTTAAAACAAAACATCTAATGCAACAAAAGTTTATAAATGACCAACATAGTATACATAGGGGGGAAAATCCTTTATATTAATTGACTGATACTTTCTTGCATCATGTTAGCAAAATTCATTATCCTAATTGACAAAAAGTGCTGAAAATGATTAGTACAAGTATTTAATCGCATTACTACTTGTTTTTAGTCAAAAAATTCAACACAACGAAATAGTCATTCTCTTTTATTAATCTATTAGGAAAAGAACAATAATGTTATAGTTGAGATTCTGCAACTATGTGGTACATACAAATAAAATAACACCATTTTTGGACAATTATGTGAGATTGAAATGAGACGCTTCAAATCTTCTTGGAGATGAAGAAAGAACTTGTTTTGGAGGGTTCGCCTCGTTGAACAAGTGAAAAAGAGTGCCAACGATGTTCAAAGATCGATTGCTATGAGGCTGTGTCGACACGAGATTGAAGATTGAGTGTTGAGAACTAAAGATTAACAAAGTTCACAATGGGAGCTTCTTCCTTACACAGATTGAGTTTTGGATAGTTGAGAAACAGGTGGAGGATAATAATAGCACAATTAATGCTCTAAAAATTCCTCTTTTAAAATTAACTGAAGAGGGGTATTTATAGGATTCATATTGAACTGTGTGCCGCATAGTTGGGTCCGCGCCTGTGCATCAGCCATGTTGCCAATCTATCACATAAAATCACTTCGCCAGACTTTTATTAAATGCATTATGGATGTGAGATCTCGTGGGTCTTGTATGTCATTATGGTCACCGTCTTTTCAGTCATCTTGCATCAAATGCAACTTGACTCCCTGTATGTGGGAAAATTGCAATGAAGAGAACAAAAGAAAATTAACTTGTATTCTTTTGATTCCGATTACAACTTGATTACAAAAGAGAAGAAAACGAATTTGGTTTTCTCCTTTGTTTAAAACTGGGTCCTTCTCGGTAGCGATGGAATGCCTCCTTCGATTGCTCGCGTCGAATTTGTTCTCCGTTAACGATCTGACCGTCCTATCTCGTGGGAACGATGAACTTCTGTGGGAAGTTTTATACGTAACTCTTCAACGAGTTTAATAACTCTAAATGAGTTAAAACTCTGTAGATAGAGTTGTTAGAACCGAAAATTCGGTTAATGATCAAGCTGTTATTCTGTTGTTGAAGAATCCTCTCAGATTTGATCTTCTGAGATCGATTCAAAAATCCTATCTTCAAGGATTTCGCTGCTGCTGTTGCTGAACCGCCAAAGCTGAGTGGTTTAGATCCTGAGGATCTCCCCCTGATCTGATTATCACCAAATCCGATCCTCCCAGAGCCAGCCTCTAACTCAGTTGAGTTTGTTGAGATTTTATAGGGGGATAAGAGGTTGTAACTGCCCTCTAAATCCGCTCCTACGTGGGCGTGATTTCCTCAGATCGTGAGAAAACAGTTCTGAAACCGTTCGACTTATGTTTGAACAAGTCAAACGCCCAATCTGGCGTTCAGAACCCAACTTCGTGTCTTAGGATTGAGACGCGAGGTTGGGTGTTGGCTGAACATTGATGAACGCGAGGGTCACTCGCGTTTTGACTTGTTGCTTGCTTGGAAACGCGGGGGTCGGTTTGGGTTGAACCCCTACGAACGCGAGGGTCGCTCACGTTTGATTTGTGACTTGGAAACGCGGGGGTCGCCTGCACTTCCAGAATTGTAACGCGGGGATGACTTCCACATTTTAGAAGGAGCTAGTTGACTTGTAACTTCTTCTGTAAGGTGTTGCAAGGACCGTCGTTCAGTAATCCTCGCTTTGGCTGTTGTGGAGTGTGAAAGTCGTCAGATTGTAACTTTCACTGTAGATTGTGAAGACTGCTGAATAAAGTTTCCATCAGTTGTCGGAAGTATCGTCGAATTGTAACTCTTCTCGATCTATGTGAAAAGTCCTCCATTTGCAGTTTTCGCTTATCGACCCGAGAACTATTTGATTGTAGCTTTCGTTGTTGGAACTTGTCGGGAATCAACATCCATAGTGTCTTTTAGACAAATATTTGCCCACAGCTCTCTACCAAGCAACTCACCAACTAAGTCCAACCGTTTATTTCTGAAATCATTCCACTGCTCATCAGCATCTCTAATAGTTGCTAATATAATATTGGTCATGTTGTTGTCGCAACCATCAAGATCAATCATCTCAAACATGAGGTCGTGTTTGTAGCGATTATAATATTGCGGATGTAATGATTTAGAAATCTCTTCTGTTTCGATCGCAAGGATGAATTCTGCTTCTTGATTTGAAGGAACCATTGCCTTGTAATCTCGTAGGGATCAGCTATCTATTGTGATTTTTAGACAGCCTACACTCCCCATTCTTGAGCAGTCTGCAAGAAGCCATCATCATCACTACTTCCGGCCAATCAATCTATTGTATCGCGACCACCAAACCCAGCATTCAACAATTTGAGGGATACACTAAGTTTAGCGACGTGTTGTCTCGGGACCGTGAGCCTCAGCTTACAAGTGTCGCAGGCTTGCCAAGGTCAACGCATTAAATAACATCAATTGCGATTAGATAATGGAAGGAGAGGTCAAATCGTGCTGGTGGTGTCTCGCCTTCTATACGGTAAGCAAAGCTGGTGTGTGCTTATCTTCATACTATTCACAAGTTTATACAACAGTTTAGGTTCGCATGGAGTTTTCGGGTCTACGCTGAATTGTGTTTCATATCGGGTTATGTCCTCCATCCTTAAAGTTTCAGCTTCTTTTTTTTTCATTTAGCCCACCCTTGTGTGTATGGCTGTTCATCTTCGATTTGTTCTTTTTGATCGCTTACACTAGGAATCTAAGCAAGTAAAACATGGATATAAGCATTCAATTAAGGGCCCGTTTGGATGGACGTAAGTATTAGAAGTAAAAAAGTGAATCAAAGATGTAACTTTCTCAATTATGAAGTAGAAAGTAGTGGAAGTAGTACTTTTTTGTTTGTTTCATATATTTTTAGAAGTAGAGGAAATAGTACTTCATCATCTTTTTTTATTTGTTTGTTTGGATAGAAATTGAATATAATATTAGGAAGTAACTAATATACGTAGCTTTCATACTATTCTTGTTCGGATTATAATTAAAGTAGAGGATGTAACTGATATGTATACCATGGTATAATTACTTCTGATAATCATATTTTATTACAATTTTATACCCTCATTATCTATTTTATATGAATAAATATACCACTAATAATTGTTTTTATCTTTTAATTGCAGGTTAATGAAGAATAAATCTCAAACTCTCATCTCTCAACAAAAACCCATCGATTAAATGAAGAAATGAATCAAAGAAGCCCATTGGAAAATCAATTTCCAAATTATCCAAAAGCCCAGAATCAATCCGAGTAGCCTGTAGAAGCCGGAGAAGATCAAAAATCCAATATGAAAAGAAATCATATTCAAAATGGTTGGCCACAAAGAAACAACGATATCTCCTAATCCGGAAGGCGGAATTTAACATATAATATATGAAAATCGCCTATCTCGACGAGACGAAGCTATCCGTGAAATTAGAATTTGGAAATAATAAGCATCGATGTCAGCATCGAAGCCTGCATCGATGCCAGATTACTGTAGCGCGCGTCAATGGCTGATTGTGCTTGTCTTGGGGCTCAAGTTTGATCCAATGGCTCTCATTCACTGATGTTTACTATAAATAGGGGTAGAGAGTGAGGGGTTAGATGTGAAAATTTTTGTAACTCCTTTTGGAGAGGAGTGCTACTCTTAATTGAGAATGCCTTCCAAAATTGTAACTTTTTGTTGCAATTAATAATAATAATTTTTTCACCACTTTAAATTTTTCTCTTCTTCTCTTTGTTGGATGATGAAGATGAAGATGAAGATGGAGAATTATTTAAAGGTTTGCATTTCTTTTTTTTCTCTTTTATTGTTTATTAGTTTAGATTTATTTCTATGCTTGTAGTTAGATTTTATTTTCTTGTTAAATAGCCAATAGGCTAGAACCCTCTTGCCTTAGATTTATTTCATGCTTATAGAGTAGATTTATTTTCTTACGTTTAATTCTTGCAATTTTATTTTGTAGTTTAGATTTTACAATTTATTTTGTAGTTAGATTTTAATTTCTTATACTATTCACCTTGAGGCTAGAACCCTCTTGGGTTTAGTTTTTCTTTTTGTTTATTTTTATTTTGTTTGATTCGCCTTTAGGCTAGAACCCTCTAGGGAATCACCATTTTCTAAGAAGTGGGTTCAATTGTAGATTACCCATATCTATAATTGAATCCACCATCTTTAATTTCTTGCATTTTCTTTTATTCTAGAATTTTGTTCTTCATTCTTGATTTTTTATTTGTTTCTTGATTTTATTCATTTTTTTTCCTTCTCACCTTATTGATCACACTCATTCTTTGCAAATCCACTCTCACTTACACTTTGCACCTATTTACACACCATTTTCACTCTCTCAATCTCTTCACAATCACATTCACTCATCACTCCTACTTGTCACGCATACAACATAAGAACCGATTTCATATTTTCTCCTACAAAACACCTTCCTCGTGGGATCGATATCTTAAATACTATAACTTGACACGGCTGTGTACTTGTCACGCATACAACATAAGAATTTATTTGCTATTTTTAAATGCACTTTAAAAGTTAATTTTTGGACATGCACAGTCTCTGTGCATGTTCATAAGTCGGTTTATCAGGGTTGATAAGTCGACTTATGAAATACTCTGAAATGTTCATTTTGCCGCTGTCAAGTCGACTTATCAGACAACACAAGTCGACTTGTAGCAAGTCGACTTATACCTTTTACAAGTCGACTTATGGGCTAATTTTTTGACTGTAACAGCTAGTTACAAGTCGATTTATCACTGTAGCAAGTCGACTTATAACTACATAACGGCTAGTTTTCTAGACTCCTTGTTTTTCGGGTTTTTTTATCTTTTTGCTGGGTTTTCCTTGTGTTTTGGGGTCTCCTATATATACCCCCTTATACCCAGCTCTATTATCAACCAAGAGAAAAGTTTTAAAAGGTTTTACAAGTTTGTTTAAGGGTTTTAAAAGTGTGTTTAAGAGTTTGGTTTGTGAAAAAAATTTCACAAGAGCTTGAGGAGATCATCCTTTGGCGTTTGAGCATTCAACTCTTCTCCCTCTCTCTCTTGTCATCATAGAGAAGTTTTTCTAAACTCAATTTCTAGCTTTATATTTACATTGTTTATTGATTATCATCTCTATAAGCTAGATTTTCATAATTGAGTTTAGTTTATTTTGATTATACTCTTTGTTCACACACAACCTATTAAGCTTATTGCATTTGCATATATAGTATAATTTAGAGTTGTGGGTTTATGACTTAGAGAGTGAGCTTATTTATGATCTCATACATATTAGAGAACAAATTATTGTTATTGAGCTTTTATTGTGAGGATACACTTTGTAATACACTTATACACCGAGAGGAGTGTGTGGTGAGAAACATGGTCATCCCAAGAGGAGTGACGTCTGTAGTAAAGCCTAGGGAGAGGTTATAAATCTGAGTACTTGAGGGAGACAAGGGCTAGAGACCAACATTTAGAGGGTGTAGAGTGGGATTGTAAGAGTATTGATTGTAAAGTTTTCAGTAAGCTAGAAAACTAAGTGTGAGGTGTAAACGTTTTCGGGTGAGCGTTGAAAACCCAGTGTGATAGTGGATTTCTCCCCAGGAGTGGGGAGCAGGGAGCGGAGACGTAGGACGGAAGGTCCGAACTCCATGATCATATTGCTTGTTTGAGTTTGCTTTAGCGCACTCTTTTGTGTTTATCTTATATCGCCATTGTCTATTACTCTTTGTGTATATTGCCCTATCACATTTGTAGTTTATTTATTTTACCATTTGTTTATATTGCTTATCCTTGCATATAATTGTTGCATATCATATTTACTAGGATAACTTGTTAATAAGTTTTAAATTGGCATAAATTGGATTAGATTAGCATAAACCCTATTAACCCCCTCTAGGATTCTTTCCTAGTGGCATTAGGGTCTAGCAATTAGTATCCGAGCTTAGTGCTCTTTGATTTAAGGTCTAATTGCCTTGAGTTAAAGATCCAAGTTATCTTATTGTGCTAATCTAGTTTTGATTGTATTGTCTTGCTTGCATATAATTATAGTTATGGATATGAACGATGCATCTTGTTTAGACTATGATCATAGTGTTGCTCCTAAATAGAGAAATTTCTCTTATGCTCAATGGCGCTTTAGATTTAAAATATTTGTTAAATCTAAAAATATCGATTTATGGGAAGTTATTAATTGTGCTTACATTGTGCCCACCTTGAAAAAATCCAAGTGGAGCAATCATGATAAAAAATGTTTACAATAAACAAGTTAGTGTTAGAATTCTTGCATAATATTTTTAAACCATGTCTTTCTAATGAACTTGCTCATTTTGATAGTGCTTACATAATATGAAAACTTTTTGAAGTACATCAATGAGACTTGGAGGAGATTCGACGTGTTTTGGCAAAATCGACTTCAAGTAAGGTTGAAGCATCATCATCATATACACGGCCACTAGGCGATAGCCCTACTGTGGTAAGCTATTTGGAATCCGATAGTGAATTATCCATTAATGAACTCGCTTGTGGATATGATAGATTAATGCATGCCTACACTAAGTTGCATAATAATTTTATAGACTTAAAAAGCAAGCATGTAGAATTAAAATCCAATCATGAGTTATTAGCATCTAAGTTTGAAATCATTTCTAATGAGAATATGATCCTTAAAGAAAACAATAAAAAATTAAAATTGGATCATGATTCTTTAATTTTAAATGTTGCTAGTTTAACTCATAAAAAAGATAATGCCATATTAGAAGTAGAGAACATAAAAAATAAAGTTGCTTCTTTTGCAAATACTTATATATGTTCCACTTCTAATAACAATGCTTGTATGCAAAATGATGAGTTGAATCTTGTTAAGAATCGCATATCATCTTTAGATTCAACCCTTAAAACATGCATTGCAAATAATAAAAACTTATGGACTTGTGTGCAAAGTCTCATAAAAATTCTTCCAAGAAACCTACACACTATGCACACATGTATAATAAGATTTATAAGTGTTCTATTTGCGGCCAAAAAAGCCATATTGCCAAATTTTGTAATGATGCATAAAAATCCACAATATCCAAAAACATTGACACTTGTGCATCCCATCAAGCTTCATCACCACACACACACATGTACTGTAAAACCCCGTAAAATTGAATATTTTATGATAAATAATGATAAATATGTTATATGGTGAAAAATAATATATTTTGATATTTGGATATGATAAGAATTGATTTGAGATTAATTCAATGTATATTTGTGAAAATATGAGTGCAAATGCACAAAACATGCACAAAGGCCAAGAGTAAAAATCTGGAAATAATAACCAGTTATGAGTTTTTATATTTTGCACACCGATGCAGTTAGAATTTGGAAAAGTGTAAAAGACCAAAGTTGTAGGTCTCTTCAACAGATTTCCAACAAGTCTTAGATCACCTCATTCTGAGGTCAGATGAGAAAGTTACAGCTAAAATACCGAAGAGGTATTTTCCTAGTCAGACTAGGTTTCCTGGTTCGGGTCTAACAGGTTTGTTTCGGGTTTGCCTCTATAAATACATGTATTTTTCACAAAAATTCTTTTCTTTTATCATATCTAAGAACCCTAACAGCCACCAAACCCCCATAAACC
>BQKN01031510.1:0-12560 GCA_022839385.1 Asparagus kiusianus
ATATATATATATATATATATATATATATATATATATATATATATATATATATATATTAACTACTGTTATTTTTCATAAATCATTAGTAGCCTAGTGGAAAGTAAAAGTTTTAGTATTTCAAAAGGTCCTCTGTTCGAGGCTTGCTAACGGCAAGCCGAGAATTTTTTTGTTTTAATTAATCCCTCATAAGTTCTAGTAGGCCATGGGCCGTGGGCCGTAGGCCGTGAGCCGTAGGCCGTGGACCATAGGTCGTGAGCCGTGGGCCGTTGGCCGTGGGTCGTGGGCCGTGGGCTCATGGACCGTGGACCAATGGGCCGGGGATCGGGTTAATTGGGCTGAGGTGCTAAGTGGTGCTTTGTAAGGCGCATTTTGTACTCCGCACAGAGGCATCAGGGCTAGGTGGCGCCATTTGGCACCACGTTGGCTGCCACTATAGCCGCCATGAAGACTGCTTCGCAGCATGCAGACGAACTTCGTATTTGCACGATGGTACGACCCTAGCCTTCTTGAGATCAGACGACGCTCCTCTATTTGACGAGGTTCATCAATTTGATGAAACTCATTTGGTTGACAAGGATCGTCCGTTCGACGATGTTCATCTTACTGACATGGTTCGTTTGATTTGCAAGAATCGTTTGATTGACCCATTTGATGAGGTTCACCCGTTCAACGAGGTTCGTCTTACTGACGAGGTTTATCTGATTTGCGAAACTTGTTTGTTTGACGAGGTTCGTCTGATTTACAAAACTCATTTGATTGACCCGTCCGATGAGGTTCGCATGTTCGATAAAGTTCGTCTTACTAACGAGGTTCGTCTGATTTGCGAAACTCGTTTGTTTGACGAGGTTCGCCCGATCGACGAGGTTCGTCTGATTTGCTGCAAGATGCAACGCGACCTTTACGTTCAGGCATTACTATATGTAGCAGTTATAATAGCATTAAATCAATTGTTGTTACAATCATAATGATTTGTAACAATCACATTGATTGTAGGTGACTCTTGAGCTAGCCTTAGAGACCTATAAATAGTGCCTCTTGGGGCATCTCTTGTATACATATGAAAATACATTGACCTGTTGTGTTGCTGCTGGTGCAAAGCATTTGCCTGAAGGAACTGTTGTGCTGCTGCTGTTGCAGAGCCTGTGCCCGAAGGATTTTTACCAAAACCGAAAGGTTTAATAGATCGAGGAGATCTTTGCCTTGACTGAAAGGTCTTATAGATCAAGGGGATCTTGACAATACTTGATTGGTGCACACAATTGTATTATACTGCTATTCTTGGAAGTAGTTTAGTCTTGGGATCTTTATATCAGAGTAGGTCAAATATTGCTTTAAGCACAATATTTTATAAACGCACAACAGCTAACTTAAAAAGTTTAAAATTACAGCACATCAACTTTCACTGTTTTATTCTAGATTTAACCATAATCTTCAACAATCTTAAAGCAATATTTCTGATCTATCATGGATCCTGCGAGGACTCTTGGAGTGGACTGTCACAAGTTAGAGAACTTTGACAGATCCAACTTTAACGCATGGTGACGAAAAGTGATCTTCCGGATGCAACTCCTGAAAATTTATTATGTGGTTTCTAAGGAGAAACCCGACTTTGAAGAAGATTCTGAGTCTGAAGCCTCTTGGGCTAAAGATGATCATTTCTATAGGAGTTATCTTCTTAACTGCCTGGCCGATCATCTGGCAGATGCTTACACTAACAAGCCCTCTACAAAGAAAATTTGGAATGCTCTGGAGGACCAATACAAGGATAAGGAGAAACTGTCCAAGTCCCACCTTATTGACAAGTTTCTGGACTTCAAAATTGAAGATGACACTGAGTTTTTGCCTTAAGTCAAAGACCTTAAAAAACTTGTTATGAAGCTGAAGGATGAAAAGATCAATCTTTGTCAAACCTTCATTTCTGGTGTAATTGTCAACAAGCTTCCTCCATCTTGAATGTTATTCTCCACGGACATTCGAAGAAGGAAAAAACATGGGACTCTGTCTGATTTGAAGAGGTTTATTCGGATCGAGGACGAGATTCGGACTCGTACGAAAGAGCTCCTTACTAAGGAAAAGGCGTTTGCTAACATGGTGGATGCTAACTCTGAGAAGGGTACTAGTTCTTCTTCCAAGAAGAAGAAGAAGTCATTTAACAAAAATAAGAACCACCCGAAGAATCTAAATGTTCAAAAGAAAGATTTCAAGAAGAGCGGCAAATGCTTTAACTGTGGAAAGCAAGGACATTTTGCCAAGGACTGCAAATCACCAAAGAAGGGAACACCACACAATGTTAATTAAATTGATAATTATGCGGCTATGCTCTTCCAAGTGACAACTCCCAACAATATCTCTGGTTGGTGGTTAGATACATGTGCTACCTGTTATGTCTGCTCTAACGAAAATTTATTATCTTCTTATGTTACTGCCAAAGAGAACGTATTAATAGTTGATCGTTCTGTGGTTCCTGTTCTTAGAACTGAGACTGTGGTGCTAACTCTCTCTTCAGGAAAGACTCTCATATTAAAGGATGTGAAACATGTTCCCTCAATTGGTAAAAAGTTAGTCTCTGGAAGCCTGCTGTGTGACGCAGGCTTGGACATGTAAATTATAGAAAGCTATCTAGCATGGAGAAATTAGGATTACTTCCAAAATGTGGGGGTAACAAACCTGAGAAGTGTGAAGTCTGCGCGCAAGTGAAGCTGACAAGGAATCCCTTTCCATATGTCACTATGAGCACCAACCTATTAGATCTGATTCACTCAGATACTTGTGATTTTAAGAGCTTCGTCACTCGAGGTGGCATGAAGTACTTCATCACCTTCATTGATGATCATTCTCGCTTCTGCCACATCTACCTGCTAAAATTTAAAGATAAAACCTTCAGCAAGTTTATCGAGTTTTGGACTCATGTGGAGAAGCAGCTTGGACTTCAGGTAAAAGGACTCAGAAGCAATAGAGAAGGAGAGTACCGATCTAAGGAGTCAGAAGCATACTTCAAGAAGCATGGAATTATTGCTGAAACTATGGCTCCGTATGCTCCGCAATCTAATGGGATTGTAGAAAGAAAGAATCGCACATTAACCGAGATAGTGAATTACATGCTAATCACATCTAGTCTACCTACCTGCTATTAGGGAGAGGCTTTGCTAATGACAAACTGAATTCTGAACAGAGTACCCTATTTTAAAATTGATAGTACTCCTCATCAGTTATGGTTGGGATATCTAGATTCTTTGGATAGTCTCAAAGTGTGGAGGTGTCTCGTATATGTTCTAGTTCCAGATATCATAAGGCATAAGCTCGGACCAAAGGCAAACAAATATGTATCTCTTGGCTTTGCTGAAGATAGCGATGCTTGTAGGTTCATTGACCTTGGAACTAACTCCATCATTGAAGTTCGGGATACAGAATTCTTTGAGGATAAGTTTATTAAAGATAAAGGTTTATTGCTCAAAGATATAGCAGAGAATGCTAGTACGTCAGATATACCAGAGGAGCTAATTTCGTGAGAAACTAAAAGTGTCAATGATGAAGGAGTTACCAAACCACCTTTCAAGCATGTCAAGAGACAAAAAGATTTTAGAGATGATTTTATCACTTATAATGTAGAAAAAGATCCACAGACTTTCCAAGAAGTAATGCAGTCAACAGACGTTCTTCTATAGAAAGAAGTTATAGATGATGAGATGGATTTATTGATCCAAAATCATATTTGGGAGTTGATGGTTGTACATGAAGGTGCAAGGCCTATCAGTTGCAAATGGATCTTCAAGAATAAGCTCCATCCTGATAGTACTATTGAGAAATACAAAGCAAAACTGGTGGCAAAACGATTCTCTCAGAAAGAAGGAATAGATTTTTTTGATATCTATGCACCAGTTTACAGAATCACTACTAACAGAGTGCTTATTACATGGGCGATAATTAAAAGGTTTGTTATACATCAGATGGATGTAAAGACTGCATTTCTCAATGAAGATCTTACAAAAGAGATCTAAATAGAAAAACCAGAAGGACTTGATGCTCCAGTTGGTAAAGTTAGTAAACCTATTAAGTCTCTATATGAACTTAAGCATGCATCAAAACTCTGGCATAAGAAGTTCGATGGGGTTGTTCGTAATAATAGGTATCAAGTTAGTGAGTCTGACAAATGCCTATACATCAAGGTCGCTAAAGGAAAAGTGGTGGTTATCTGCCTCTATGTGGATGATATGCCCATCATTAGGAGTGATTTGGAGATAGTAATATCTACCAAGAAATTTTTCTCAGCACAGTTCAGCATGAAAGACCTTAGAACCGCGGACGTGATTCTCGGAATCAAAATCATATACTCTGAAGAGGGTATTGGATTTTCTCAATCTCATTATGTCGAGAACATGCTAAGAAAGTATGACTACTACGACCTGCCAGAACTATCAGTGCAGTATGATTATAACAAGAAGTTTCGACCGAACACTAGAAAACCAATAGAGCATCTAAGGTACTCAAAGATCATTGGGAGTCTTATGTACGCGATGATCTGCACGAGACCAGACATAACATTCACTGTAGGAATACTTAATAGGTTCACAAGTAATCCTGAAAAGCTTCATTAGGATGTTGTCCAGAGATTGATGAGATACTTGAAAGGAACTATAGGTCTGGGCTTATTCTACACAGGATATCCGGCTGTAATCGAAGGTTATTCAGATGCAAACTAGTGCTCAGAACCAGATGAGTGCGGATCTACTAGAGGTTTTGTTTTTACCATGGGTGGAGTTGTCACCTCGTGGAAGTCTAAGAAGCAGATTATGATTGCACAATCATCAATAGAATCTGAGTTCTTCGCACTCTGTGCTGCAAGAGATGAAGCTAAGTGGCTCAGTTATTTTCTCAGAGACCTTCCATTGATAGATTTACAATGCGCAATTACTATCTATTGTGATAATCAGACGGCGAGTGCTGTGGTAGAAAACTCGATGTTCAATGGAAAGAAGCAGATTATTCGTCTAAAATATGACTATTTGAGAGAACTCATTTATCAAGGAGTCATCTCTATGATAGACGTCCGGTCTTCAGAGAATGTGGTTGATCCTTTGACTAAAGTTCTAAAAAAAGGACATAGTCGAAAGGATGTCTGCTGAAATGGGTCTCAAAGTTTTGTGAGACTTACAAATACTTATAATTTACATCGAGTTATTAGTTCAAAGCTTACACTACTAATGATAAGATGATTGGTTCAAAAGTCGAGTAAAATTTGTAAAAGTTTGGTGAGTCTTACAAATACTTATCATTTATATCAAGTCACTAGTTCAAAGCTTACACAACTAATAATAAGATGATTGGTTCAAAAGTTAAGTAAAATTTGCAACTGAAATCCTATCATGGTAAAGAGGATGGTTTGTTAAGCCTTAATGAGTTCAAGGCATTTCAGATGCGAGCTGTTAGATAGGTAACATACCTAAAGGACTCACCGATGATCCTATCATGTAAAGGGGTTGGTTGTTAAGTATTAATGAGTCCAAAGCATTTCAGATACGGAGTGTTAGATAGGAAACACGCCAAAAGGACTCACCTAGAATCTTATCATGAGAGAGGATGGCTCTTAAGCCTTAATGAGTTCAAAGCATCGTGGATGCGAGATGTTTGGTTGGAAACATGCCTAAAGAACTCACCTATGCGTGGGTGAAGATTTTGTCGTCTCCTATGATGTCTTGTGGAAAGATACCTAGAGCTCTAGCAGAAATCAGGACATGCACAGGGCCATAAATGTGCAAGGCTAAGGCAAAGGTAAAGACAAGTGTGGTTCAAAGTAAAAACTACCACAGATGAGTTTGATCTTGTGTGATCGCTAAATTTTTAGACATGTGCTGGTTCAAGTCTCTACGACACCATGCATCTATCTTTTATTCAATTGGTATAAGGGGATTCAAGTCCTTGTGACATCTACCTTATGCACAATGATTGAAACAACGATACCATTACACGACACTAGTTTAAAAACTTCTGGGGGGTTGTTGGATATTTTGGTCGAAACCACTTTCCAAAATGAGTTTTCAAACTATATATATATATATATATATATAAACTCATAGTATTTTTAATAAATTCTTAGTAGCCTAGTGGAAAGTAAAAGTTTTGGTATTTCAAAAGGTCCTCTGTTTGAGGCTTATCGTTGGCAAGCCAAGAATTATTTTGTTTTAATTAATTCCTCATAAGTTCTAGTGGGTCATGATCCGTGAGCTCGTGGATTGTGGACCAATGGGCTAGGGATCGGGGCTAATCGAGCTGAGGCGCTAAGTGACGCTTTGTAAGGTGCACTTCGCACGGAAGCATCGGGTCTAGATGGTAACACGTTGGCTGTGACTATGACCACTACGAAAGTTGCCTCGCAGGCTACTTCGCAGCATGCAAACGAGCTTCGTATTCGCACTATGGTGCGACCCTAGCGTTCTCGAGATCTGATGACGCTCCTTTATTTGACGAGGTTCGTCAATTTGACGAGACTTGTTTGGTTGACAAGGTTCGCCCGTTCGACGAGGTTCGTCTTACTGACGAGGTTCGTCTGATTTGCGAGACTCGTTTGATTGACCTGTTTGACGAGGTTCGCCCATTTGACGAGGTTCGCCCGTTCGACGAGGTTCATCTTATTGACGAGGTTCGTCTGATTTGCGAAACTCATTTGTTTGACGAGGTTCGCCGACGAGGTTCATCTTACTAATGATGTTCGTCTGATTTGCAAGACTCGTTTAATTGACCCGTCCAATGAGGTTCGCCCGTACGACGAAGTTCGTCTTAGTGACAAGGCTCATCTGATTTGCGAAACTCGTTTGTTAGACGAGGTTCGCTCGATCGACGAGGTTCGTCTGATTTGCTGCAAGATGCAATGCGACCTTCGCGTTCAGCCGTTACTGCATGCAGCAGTTACAACAACATCTAAATCAATTGTTGTTACAATCATAATGATTTGTAATAGTCACATTGATTGTAGGTGACTCTTGAGCTAGCCTTAGAGGCCTATAAATAGTGTCTTTTGGGGTAGCTCTTGGAGAGCTCTTGTATATACACGAAAATACATTGAGTTGTTGTGATGTTGCTGGTGCAAAGTCTGTGTCCGAAGGAACTGTTGTGCTGCTGCTGCTGCTGCAGAGAATGTGCCCGAAGGATTTTTGTCAAAACCGAAAAGTTTAAGAGATCGAGGGGATATTTGCCTTAGCCGAAAGGTCTTATAGATCGAATAGATCTTGGCAATACTTGGTTGGTGCACACAATTGTATTGTACTGCTGTTCCTGGAAGCAGCTTGGCCTTGGAATCCTTACACCGGAGTAGACCAAATATTACTTTAAGCATAGCGTTTCACATACACACAGCAATTAACTTAAAAATTTTAAAATTACAGTTCATCAACTTTCACTGTTTTATTCCAGATTTAACCACAATCTCCAACAAAAGAGGTGATTTAAACTGTTAATATTAGAAAACATACGCGCTAATAAATTAGTCAAAGGAGCAAAGTTACCAAATAATTAAAAAAAATGTATAAACGTACTAAAAAAACCTCAAATTTTGTTGAAAAAGAGACAAACAAGTGGGCATGTTTCAAGCTCACCGACTGCACCGAAACTCCCCACACAAGAAGACAGCAACTAACCCTCAAAACAGTGCTTACTGGCACCAGAACTCGTCAGAGTCCTTTGAAGGTAGGTGACCTCAGAATCCAAATCTCCATCAATCGAGCCAAACTCCGACGGTAACCTCACCAAGTGACGCGAGCGATGCTGAATGCATTTGCTTGCTTAGGTGGCCTTGGTGGCAGGATCGTGGCATCTCAAAAATACATCCATTAGATGCAAAACGATAATGTAAAATTATATATTTTAAAAAGTTTAAAAGACAAATTGCAGAAGACCCCTTCCAGCATTGATATTTCTTGAGTAAAATTTGCAACTCTGAATTTGTTAAGTGTTTTAGAATCAGTAGAGAGAGGACTAGTTTTATTATTTATACTTATCAATTTCAAGACAAAAAAATAAAAAAATAGAGAGAGAGAGAGAGAGAGAGAGATTGATATCAAAGGGAATGAATCAAATTTATCACAAAATTAGTAAGGGTCTTTTAAGGGAAACGGCCCCTATTTTAGGCCCTATTTCGCATTACGTACTATCCTCATTTACTCAATTTTAAAAAACCACTCTTATCTACAATTCCTTTAACAAGGAACCAACCATGAACTTTTTTCATCCAATTTTCTATACAAAAAACAAAAATTATAATTTGACTATTTTACCCCTACATTTATTTAATTGTGTTTATCTTTGGGTATTAAAGTTAAATACCCCAAAATTATTTCCATTTTAACTTTAATCAAATAAAATTTTCTGCGCCCAAAAATACCCCAAGGTCTACTTCATTTTTCACTCTGCTACCACAAAAAGAACTTCCAAAAAAACTTCAAAGTTCAACAAAATTTAACTTGGCTACCCCAAAGTTCAACAAAGTTTATGAAATGGCAGACAGGGATGGTGTTCTAAAAATTGAGTAACTGAGGGTGGTAATGTGAAATAGGGCCTAAGTTTGGGGTGACTTTATGGGGAGGAAATGCAATTAATAAATCATCGGAATTAAAATATTGATCTTTGTGCTTCATACTAATGGTTGGTTTCTAAGACCATCTCCAACCCATTGTACCAAAATAGTGCAAATTTTGCATCAAAATGGTGCAAAAGTCACATCTAACAGTAATTCATCTCCAACCCACTGCACCATTTTTTGCACCAAAAAAGAATATTCTTAGTATATTCCTTTTTATCTACTTTTATATTATTATTTTCTATTCCCTATATTTTTAACTATTTCAACAATTAACCCCACATATCAAATTTTATTTTTTTCACATATTCCTTTTTATCTAATTTTAAATATAATGTCTAGATTTTAATATTATAATTAATAATAATGTCTTTTAAATTTTAACATTATTTTTATAATTAAAAAAATAATTTATTTTGTCCAAATTATACAATTGGAGTAAAATTATAAAATTTAAATATTATTGGGGTTGTTTATAAATTTAAATAAAACATGAACAGTAATGAAGCGATGAACAGTGCGACTCCATATTTGGTGCAACACTTTTCAAATGCACCAAAATGACGCAGGAAATGGGGTAGGGTTGGAGAAGAAACAGTGCCAAAAAATGCACTGTTTGCACCATTTTGGTGCTGGGTTGGAGATGCCCTAATGGTAGGATCCTTACCCGGGATGGATGAGTGCATTAATTTGGGTATTCTCCAACATAGATCTTGTGTGTTATGTCGGCAGGCCCATGAGAGTATTATTCATCTTTATTAATTTTCACTGTCTTGTTTGGAAGAAATTATTGGTGTGGTTTGAGGTTGACAGGGATCGATCCCGCAATGGACTGATGAGTTGAATTGGTTTTGCCATCTGAGAGGAAGAATTGTGAGCATAGAGTGTTTATTGCATCTTTTGTTGTTGCTGCTGCTATCTACTACGTTTATAGAAAGAGAGAGAGAGAGAGAGAGAGGAATGCAAGAAAATTTCAGCATGCTGCTTGTAGTCCAAATATTTTATTGTAGGGTGGCACTAGGGGCACACCCTCAACCACACCTCTAACCACACCTCCTCTCTCATTTGCTACAGTACACCGGGCTCCACATGAGATTTTAAATTTTTAAAATTTCATGTGGAGTCCGGTGCACTGTAGCAAATGAGAGAAGGGGGTGTGGTTTGAGGTGTGGTTAGGGGTGTGCCCCTATCATTTTCCTTTATTGTAATGAGGATTAAAACTGAGATCATTGCAAGAGTTCATATACGACTACCTCTCCATGTGAAAAGAGTGGGTTCTTCGATTGTAGGATCCAGTTTTGTTAGAGCATCTCCAACAGCTTCACCATAAATTTTCTCTAAAATGGGGAAGCAAAATGCTAAATTCTCTAAAAAAATTTTGCTCCAAATCCAACAACTTCCCCATTTTAGGGTTTTAGGCATTTATTACAACTATAAAACATCCTACATACTCAATAGTAATTAAGAAAATAAATGTTTGATATTTTATTATAACAATATAAAACTCAATAAAGTATTAGATATATATTTTTGGGAAAAATGTGTCCAAGTCCCAAAAGCAGAAACTTTATGTGACAAAGCCCCTCATAATTTTTCCCATGTGGATCAGCCCCTTGAAGTGTGACACTTTGTACTGCAGCCCCTTTTTATTAATTATCACATGCCAGCTAAACTAAAATTCCCAAACTATCCTTAACATCTCTCCTCTCTGACCCAGCACTCACAACATCTCTCTCTCATCTCCTCTCCTCTCTCTCTCTCTCTCTCTCTCTCTCTCGCTCTCCCCTCTCTTTCTCTCTCTCTCTCTCTCTCTTACCTCTCTCTAAAACTAAGAGCTTTATTAAGCTCGTCGTCCTGGCCGAGACGCACAGAGCATTAATCTATTAGCTAGAAGAAGAAAAGAAAAAAAAGAAAAAAAAAGAAAAAAGAAAGGTAAGGAGAAGTAGAGTGGGGAATGAAGAGAAATGTCGTAATTAAGAAATAACGAAAATGTGTATTAATGTATCTCTATGAATAAAATTGCCACGGTGCTGCCGAGCGATATTCGAAACAATATAACGAGAGGTAGAAAATGAGCCCAAATGAAAGAAAGATACCGTGTGATAGACAATATAAAGGGCTACACAACGACGCAGACGGCAGTGAAAACGGAGACCGGAGGTGGTCGTAAAACACGCGCGAAGTCGGCACGGCGCTGCTGTTTTCTGCTCGCTGCTTCCGCTGAGCGATGTTTCGGATGTTACCGAAAGATATAGAGAATGAGTTAGAGCGTGATACAAATTAGAGGTGATAGGTGACATATAGGGCTACTCACCAAAGAAGAAATCGGCGGAAACGGAGATTAGAGACGATCAGAAAGTGCGTGCGAAGTCGGCACAAAACTATAGTTTTCTGCAGTGCAATTTCTCGCCGTTCGGGTTTGTTCTTCGCTGTTCGGAGATTTTCACCGCTGTCCGGGCTTACCGGAGGTGGCAGGAGGTTGCCGGGGTCATCGGGGTGTCTCGATGGGCTCCGTCGGAGATAGGAGGAGCTTTTCTCCGTACCCAAGAGCCTAAAACTAAGATGAATTAGAGCTAGAACTAGCTAGAACTAAAAAGATAGAAGCTAGAACTGGGGGTATACAAGCCAGAACTAGGGGAATAGAAGCTAGAACTAACGTAGAATAAAGAACTAGCAAGTGTGCATATAAAAAACCCTTATTGTGTTTAGAACTAGCAAGATAGAAGCTAGAACTAGGGGTATACAAGCTAGAACTAGGAGAATAGAAGCTAGAACTAACGTAGAAGAAAAAACTAGCAAGTGTGCATGTAAAAAACCCTTGTTGGGTTTAGAACTAGCAAGATAAAAGCTACAACTTAGGGTATACAAGCTAGAACTAGGGGAATAGAAGCTAGAACTAACACAGAATAAAGAACTAGGAAGTGTGCATGTAAAAAACCATTGTTGGGTTTAGAACTAGCAAGATAGAAGCTAGAACTGGGAGTATACAAGCTAGAACTAGGGGAATAGAAGTTAGAACTAACGTAGAATAAAGAACTAGCAAGTGTGCATGAAAAAAACCCTTGTTGGGTTTAGAACTAGCAAGATAGAAACTAGAACTGGGGGTATACCAGCTAGAACTAGGGGAATAGAAGCTAGAAATAACGTAGAATAAAGAACTAGCAAATATGCATGTAAAAAACCCTTGTTGGGTTTAGAACTAGCAAGATAGAAGCTAGAACTTGGGGTATACAAGGTAGAACTAGGGGAATAGAAGCTAGAACTAACGTAGAAGAAAAAACTAGCTAGTGTGCATGAAAAAACTCTTGTTGGGTTTAGACCTAATAAGATAGAAGCTAGAACTAGGGGATTAGAAGCAAGAACTAATGTAGAAGAAAAAACTAGCAAGTGTGCATGAAAAAAACCCTAGTTGGGTTTAGAACTAGCAAGATAGAAGCTAGAACTGGGGATATACAAGCTAGAACTAGGGGAATAGAAGGTAGAACTAACGTAGAATAAAGAACTAGCAAGTGTGCATGAAAAACACCCTTGTTGGGTTTAGAACTAGCAAGATAGAAGCTAGAACTGGGGGTATACAAGCTAGAGCTAGGGGAATAGAAGCTATAACTAACGTAGAATAAAAAACTAGCAAGTGTGCATGAAAAAAACTATTGTTGGGTTTAGAACTAGCAAGATAGAAGCTAGAACCGGGGGTATACAAGCTAGAACTGGGGGTATACAAGCTAGAACTAGGGGAATAGAAGCTAGAACTAACGTAGAATAAAGAACTAGCAAGTGTGCATAAAAAAATCCTTGTTGTGTTTAGAACTAGCAAGATAGAAGCTAGAACTGAGGGTATACAAGCTAGAACTAGGGGAATAGAAGCTAGAACTAACGCAGAAGAAAGAAGCTAACAAGTTGTTAACTTTTTTCTTCTGCGTTGTTAGCTTCTTTCTTCTGCGTTAGTTCTAGCTTCTATTCCCCTAGTTCTAGCTTGTATACCCTCAGTTCT
>BQKN01031511.1:0-11815 GCA_022839385.1 Asparagus kiusianus
TGTAATAGATTCGATAGCAATGAAAACAGCAATTTTCGACGCAAACACCAACATATACCCATTAAGATCCCCTCCTATAAAATAATTTCTCTCCAAATGAGATTTATTGTACTAATTCATCTAATCTATCTTAAAATTCCCTTTTACTACTCTCAAACAAGCCTATTTGTGTGCATAATCTACACGTGAGATAATTTATATTAGTATTAATCTATCTCTAACCCTTTTTACTTCCACAACACATTCTTTTATTATGTTATCTATAAGAACTCCCACTACATTCCTATTATTCTCTTTTCTCGTGTACCAAAGTTTATAGCCGGTCTTCTTAATTTCTCTAGATTTTTCACCTATCCATTTAGTTTTTTGTAAACAAATTATATTTATCTTTCTTCTAAGTATGCCATATACTAATTTCATAGTATTTTCAATAAGTGTACCAATATTCCAAATAGATAACCTAATTTTTGTCTACTATCATTTTTCCTCTTGTACCGTTCTAGTCTTTGTCTAATACAAAATGTTACGATTAAAATTGCAAATATAATTTATGAAGCAAAATAGATAAATTAATACTTTGGAAGGGAGTGTTAGTCAAGTAGAACTCAAAATTAGAAATGGAATAATTTCCGGGATAATTTTTTATAGTGTTATTTTGTTGGAACTAGAACTAAGATAAATTTATACAGTGTTAGTTAATAAGAACTGGATAAAAAGTAGAACTAGGATAATTGTAAAAAAATTATCTCACTTTTATCAAATTTATATAGAAAAGAGAGTCTCAATCTCTCAAATTGTCCCAAGTTTTAAGCTATAAATGCATGGTAAACACTAGAACTTTCTTATTTACTTTTTTATTTTTCATATTTCACTTCTCCATCATCTTCAAACTACACCATAAAATTAGATCACATCTCTTCTTACCGTTTCCTTCTATTTAATGTTACTTTTTATTTTTATTAAATATGTGAATTGTATGATTTATTTAAATTAAAAAAATATTGTTTTATTTAAAATTAATTAAAATTGAGAGATGATGGAATGATGTCTTGTATATCGAAAAAGAAAGAGAAAAAATGAACACTTTTTAATTTATGTTGCAATAATAGTTCCAAAAAAAATCAAAAGGCTACAAATTATTATAACAATAATAATATCTTATAGTCTATCTAATATTTCTTCAAGATTAATTAACAGTAAAGTAAAAATTAATAATGATAATAATAAGTTTTAAAATGTATAACTAGTAGCCTTATCATCAAAATACATGACTTATATGCTTATTGATTTCTGAAAATTATCCTTAAAATTTGTCTCACTAAAATATCATGTTTTAGAAAAATTACACTCAATTATCCCACTAAAATATCTTACCCATTAAAAAATTATCTCGTACTAAAAACTATTCTACTTATATTAAAAATATTCTAATTGACTTCTCGAGAGGTCACTAACATTTTGAAGATGAGTTAATTATGTTCATCTATGCATTGGATGGCGAGAATTTTCATGTATGATGGGTCCTTCATAGAAAACCACATAGCAAGCAGAAAGGCGCTAATGTTTTTAAGAAGACTCTGAAAATGACATGCCATCATCCATTTAATTGTTTTAGGTAAACTTCATTCGGCCCAAAATCCGCGTAGAGCTTCTTGGGCTGAAGAGTTGGGGCTTGCAGCTTGCTAAAATACCGACTCGAATTGTGGGGGAAGTTGTGAATTCTTCCATCATTTATACTGTGGAAGCGATGATGGTCACTCTCCACTACTCTTGTTACACTTTTGCATTTCCTCCACTACTCTTTATTGCACTTTTGCATTTTCTCTCGTCTTCTCCTTTTCTTTTCCTTCTTTTTTGATCTTTTAAAGGACTAGTATGTTCAGAGTCTCAAAGTGCTCCTTGCGCCTGTCCATCTCTTGTCCTACCTTTTCCTGAGATAGAGACATACATTTTTCCGTGAAGAAAATAATAACTAGCAAATATCTCAAGAAATTAACGTCTCGTTTCGTACGCGGAAATGAGTGGGAATAGAATGCAATTATAACTCTTTATTCATGCATACCAAAAATGATATGTTTTTAGACGTTAGAATTGCTATTCTCATTTTTTATCAATTACCACTTTATGTGGAAATTGTCATTCCTAACCATTTAACAAGGAATTGATATTCCCACTTAAGTGAGAATAAAATAATCAAAATATTCGATTATACCCTCCTTGAAGATACGAATAGAATATAATTTTACATATGAAAAATTATTTCTATAGAAATAGTACCATTAGTTTCTCGTACAAATTATATACAAATAGATGTAAAATATTAAAATATTATTATTTGTTCGACTTTGCCTCCATCGTGACTGCAGTGGAAAAAAAATCTCGTCTTCAACTAGACGCAACTCGGTTAGGTAACCATTATTATTTTTTAAATATGTATGTGTGGTTATTCTTTACAGCAACTTTTTATCTTTTGGCGACTCGATTGCGTAATCTGTTGGCAATTAGGTTAGTAAATATTTTATCTTGGGATGTATGATTTGAGTTTCATTGAAGCATATATACCTAATCTTTTTAGTAATTTTTTCAAGCGCTCATAACAAGAAATAATGTGCTTAATTGATGAGATTGAAATTTTTGTGTTTTAATTAGAGGTTAACATGTTTTTATTCATTTAAACTTTCTAGATTAACATGTTTTCTATTCCTAATCAAATTTTTGAAAGTTAAAAGTGCATTTGAAATTTCATAGAAATTTTATCAGACTAAAAGTTAATATGTTTTTTCAATCCTTCAAGTTTTAGTGTTTTCTTCCGATCTCTCTCTTCATGCATGCACATGGAATTCAATCGTAAATTATGTAGCATGCATACGGAATTCAGACTATTGTATACGTTTGTGCACAGTGATGCTAGTAGCATTAGCTGCTCGTACAAGTAAGAGACATGTAATATTAGAAGTTTGAAATATACAATTATAATTATTTATAATCAAAAATAATTTTTATGAAAATAATTTTTCATTTAGTAAGCTAAAAGTCTGAAATTTTTGTTGAGGCGGTGTACCAAAATATAACTATCAACTGAAATATTATTTCTATAAGAAAAAAAATATCATTTCTATAAAACTTATTTTCTAAAAATGAATTATTTAGTCATTTTAAAATATTTTTATATTTTAAAAATCCTGTGTTTTTGTAAGGGCATTATTAATTAGAAAACTAAATTTTATTCTTGTTTCTGAACAAATGATACCAAACATGGGAATGAGAATAAGATTGTCATTCCTGTTCCATTCTCTAGACGCGTCTAAACACGAGAATGAGAATGTGTATTCCATTCCTACATCTATTCCGTTCTATTTCTACATTCTTTACATTCTCACTTGGCTCCATTCTCACATACCAAACGAGGCGCAAGGGTTCTATTTTCTCAAAATTAACTTTGTATACGATTATTCAAGTAAATACGAGGTGTGTTTTGTTAAATGAACTATAAAGAGATTAAAAAAAATGATTGAGACTCATTTGTCCCTTATGATGTGATGATTAATAATATGAATCTCACCAGTAGCTCGTATCTCCGCATCGAATTAATCATCAAACCAACCTGTCGTTGATCTGCATTTGCAAAGCGTGAAAGCTGGTAAGCGTCTCTATTTGGTGGCAATCAAAACTCACCTAATTATCCAAATAACAGTAATTATAATAATAAGAAATTTTGGTGGTTGATTAACTACGTATTTCTTGTTCAACTTCCTAAATTTTGAAGTCAGCAAACCAGCTACAATGTCAAAGGAGCAGGTTGATAAAGGAGTCAGCCTGTTCTCTCTTTAGATTATTCACTAAGCCTATCAGAATCTTCGGGTTTTTTTTTTTTATATATCAGAGGCAGGCAGGCAGGCAGCAGACTCTTCTGTTCTCCATTGGGATTGTTCTTTCTTTTGCAAACAATTGATTAGGACCCACGAGTCAGGCTGTTGAATTTGATGGGCTACTGTTACTAATGTAGTATTTCTCTCTTTCTCTACGTCAATTAATCATTAAAAATTATTAGCTATAGGGTTAACACATATATGTTACAGACTTAAGACCGTTTAGAATGGATTTTGATCCTCAGTTACACTGTTACAGGTTAGTTAATAGAGAGATGGATCAGTTAATAACGATTTTCTACCTTTAACATCTTTATAGTTTCCTACCATAATATCGAATATTATAAATGAATCACGATGATCTAGATACTATTAAACGGCTGTGACGGAGTAACAGTGGCATCTCCAATCTTTCTGAGAGGAAAGGATGAATGATATTCAGAATTTCCTCAAACAATTTATAATTTATAATTTAAGAAGGCTTTAAAGAGTAATTATGAAATAGTTACGGGTGGGACTAAGCCGCAACCTAGATCTGAACTCAGTGGTTTCTATGTTAGTGTCTGTTTATAAAAAGCAAGATAGTCTCATGTTGGATATTATTTGAGCATTCATTTAAAGGTTTAAAAATATTTAATGATTGAGCTTTTATAAATGGGTCAAAGCATAGACTTCTAAACCGGTCTGCGAGAAGTGCTACGACTTACTCAAATCTAACAGGTAGTGTGATAGTGTGATTTTTATGCAATTATTAAACGGACTTAAAATATACTTAGCACTTGGCACGCTTGTCGCTGACTCTCAAATACTTCAATTTTTCACTATATATTTTCTCAAATATATTATTTTACTTGTTATCATTATTGTTATTTTAATTTTCAATATTATGAAACAAACCAACGGACAAATGGCTGTTAGAAAATGATTGTTTTTTACTATTGGAAAATGACTATGTTTTCCAATGGGCGTTTTGAAAATTTATGACTGTTGGAGAAACTTTTCAATCCTAGAAATAGCCTGTGATTTCAGATAGGCTTGTCCATCCGGGCCGGCCCGGAAATCCGGGCCCGGGCCGGGCAAAACCGGGACCCGAACCCGGACCCGGGTACACCGGGCCGGGTCCGGGCCCGGGCCCAACCGGGACGGGTTCCGGGCTGGCCCGGTTGATTTTCTTTCTTTTTTATTTTTTTCCCCAAATTTTTTCAATTTTATTTAAATTTTAAATTATAAAAAAGATAAGAAAAATAATAAAAACAATAATTTTATTAATTACTTAAAATGACATAAATTACAAATAATAAATGATAAAAACAAATTATTTATTAATAATTGATAAATCAGTTACAAATTACAAGTACAAATTTATTTTGGAATTAATCGCATCACAATAGATAAGTAAATCCCAACTAGGTTGGCACCTACTCACCTATATCACTATCATTTGTAATTATTTCCAAAATAATTCTTTACAAATTTTAAGCTAAGATATAAAAACTACAATCTATTCTTTATATCTATCTGCTAGTCTCAATTCTTCAAATTTATCTTCAATTCCAGCCATCCGATCGATGCCTTGCGTTCGCTTCTCGTACCTCCACCAATCTTATAAGCACATCACCGCTTGTACAGTATACAGATCCAAGCATGTCCTGTGATCGTCGATCAAACGACCTGCTGTGCTGAAGGCGGATTCCGAAGCTACCGTACGTCGAAACCTGCACTGTTAGTAAGTCACGAACCATGGTAAAAAGTATAGGATATGAAACTGATCCATATACTTTCCACCATTGCAAATTATCTAAAGGATTTCCTTGACATCTAACTAAAGAAGCAGAAAAATATTCATCTATTTCAGAAAATTCCGATGATGACGATCCAAGTCCAGATCCACCAGTTAGCTCAGCTACCATTGCATACCTATCAAAACTTACACTTTTACCTCGGGCTCTGGATGAGCTCGAAGAAACCGAAGCTGTAGACTGTTGTGTAGCTACACCATGTCTAGCTGCATACTCATCATATAAGGTTTGAAAATAATTTCTAATAAGTAAATGATGAGTAGTAGCATTCAGGGTGGTTCCATCATCTAAGTCTATAACCTGTCCACCATACAATGACTGTAACAAACTTCGAAGGCCAATATCCTTCAAGCATGGATCAATAAGAACCCCAAACCAAAAATATAAGGAATAGGCCTAAAGTACTTTTTAAATTTGCTCTCCATTTCAAAAACCATAGGTCCAAAAGTAGCATCCATACGATATTTATCAAAAAAAATTTAAATATTTAAAATTTGTAAAGCAGCTAAAGTAATGGTTGGATAATAACAGCCAGATAATAACATTGTAGCATCATAAAAAACTTGTAACATTTTATTTAAATTACATATAACTGTTCATTCATCTTCAGTTATTTCATAAGTGCCACCAGAACTAGAACTAGAAGCATAATAGTTTATAAAATCAGTTATAATGTCTTTATATTCTATTGTTACACTTAACATTGCATATGTGGAATTCCACCTATGGTCAACATCTTTTGGAATTAGTCTAGGCTTTACATTTTTCTTTTACAAAATTGTTTTCATCTTTTAAGTCTTTGTTCAGAAGCACTATGCATGTAAGCAATTGTTCTAACCTTTTCTATCACGGGTTTAATTTTAGTAAATGCACTTTGAACAATTAAATTTAAAATATGACAGATGCACCTAATATGAAAAAGATCACCATGACATAGCAATGATAAAGATGATCTGATAAAATCAACAGCTATATTATTATTACTTGCATTATCTAGTGAAAGAGAAAATATTCTTTCTGAAATTTTTAATTTCATAAGTTCTTCAATTATTAAATTTGCAACATTAGCACCAGTATGTGACTCTTCTATTACAATAAAAGAAATAACTCTTTTAAACATTTGCCAATTTTCATCAATCCAGTGTGCTGTGATACATAAATATCCAGTTTGTGCTCTAGATGTCTAAATATCAGAAGTTAAAGAAAATTTACAGTTTAAAATTTTAAAATAAGAAATTATTTTTTCTTGTTCCTGCTGATAATATTTTAAAATATCACGTTGACAGGTTTGACGAGAAAATTTTTTAAATGCAGGATAAAAACCATCTCTAAACATATCTTCAAATTCATCATCTTCTACTAATTTAAAAGGAAGGTTTTTAAGAATGATAAACCTGATTACGCATTTCCTGGCTCTGGCAGCATCATAGTTCCAACTACCGAGACTACCAGAAGAGGAGGATTGAGAAATCATGGATTGTCGGATATCACCTTGAGGAATCTGGCCTTTGTTGTGTTTATCTGAATGGCGTTTGAGGTGGTTGGTGCCGCTCTTATGATGAGCTTGAAAAATCTTGCCGCACAAAGCACACTTAGCCTTCTGGGTGAGGATCCTACCGTGTTCATCCTTGGTGACGTCGATCTTCTCGTAAAAATTCCACACATCGGATCTTGGCCATTTAGGAGCTCTTGGTGCAGATTCGTCACCACCGGATTCGGGATTAACTTCGGTAGGAGGACTTATAGTAGGAGGACTCATAGTAGGAGGACTCATTTCAGGATCAGGAGATATGTTTTGCTCTTCATAATCAGATCCGGAAGCCATTTGATGAAAGGATTAGAAAGTATAAATAAGAGAGTATAAGAGTATAAGAGTATAAGAGAGAGTATAAGAGTATAAGAGAGAAGAGATGAGTTTTTAGTGTGAAGAAAACAAATGAAAACCCCCTCTATTTATAGAACCAGCCCCCTAGGCAAATGAACAAAATAACCTCACAAAATAGCCGTTTTTTGACCGTTTTTGGGGGCAAAACGGTCAAATGGTCAAATCTGGCCGTTGTGGCCGGGCCGGGCCGACCACAACAGTCACTATTGTGACCGTTGAAGCCGGGCCGGGCCGGCCTGGCCTGGCCGTTTTGGCCACAACGGTCACCAAAGGTGACCGTTGTGGCCGGGCCGGGCTAGCCCGGCCCGGCCGTTTTCACACAACGGTCACCATTGGTGACCGTTGTGGCCGGCCCGGCCCGGCCCGGCTTATTTCTGGCAATGGTCAGGAGTGGTGACCGTTGCCACACAGGCCGGGCTCCGGGCCCGGGCTGCCCGGTCCGGATCTTGCCCCGACGCCGTACTGTTCCGTGCCGGGCCGGGCCTGGACCGGGCGCCGCTGAGGTATCTCGGACCCGGGCCCGGAACCCGGCCTAGCCCGGATTTCCGGGCCGAGGCCGGGCCGGGCTTCGGGCCGGGCCCGGGCCAGCGGGTAAAATGGACAGCCCTAATTTCAGACATCAAACTTTACTTCTTTCTCAAAAAAAATTCTCTCTAAAAAATATACAATACTACGAACTTTTTTCATTGAGGGTTGGTGGAAATTTCCAATTTTGCTTTCTGGAATTTTCATAATCTACTATATCATGGAAAGATAATTTGCTTAACCTGAAGCAAACTTAAGGAATGTTTGGCAATTTGAATGCGAATTGAAAATGTGTAAGTTACTTTATTTTGCAAATAAGTTTCGCATTCAGATGAGCATGCAAGTGAAATACAATGTCTGTTTGAAAAATAAAATTATTGTTGAAATTATAATGCAAAGATAGTTAATGTATCAAAATAGGATTAATAGTAAATATAGTTAAAATTATTTCATTAATATTAATTACTGTTTTTTTCACTTTCATGTGCCTTCACCATTTTTTTAGGGAAAGTTAAAATTGCATTACATTTTATATAGCAATTTTCTTATACTTTAGATTACTAAGTGAGGCAAATATTTATTTTAAAAAAAAATGATCTTCATGCCTGAGATTTTGTCTCCTCGTTGTTATTACTAACATTCTATACTGTTTCTTGATAGTTTTCTAATTGGTGCTGCTGATGACATAATTTATATAGCTTATGTTTAAATGTTTACCAGCTGTAGAAATCTCCATAAAATTTTTATTTATAAAACTGTCACTATCAATCATTTTCTATAAAGTTTACTGTAGAACAACTCAACCAAACAGCCCCTAATATCATCACCATTTTGTTTGGGATGTAGTTTTATGTGAAGGTGGTGTAAGAATTCATGTGCATACCTGCTAATCAAATAGGAATTAAATCTTCTTTTAAAGTTATATTTGGAATTTAAGAGGCAGCTTTGTCGAGGTAACCGTTTTCCTTCTTGGTTTCCTCTTTTTCCCTGTTGCAGATAATAAATTGTCTCCTGATGTTGCCAAAAACCATTTACGTTGTTGTTATGTTAATGGTGAACACCTGGTGACTAAATTTCTGTAAAGAAGCCCAATTAACTTTTTCTAGCTATCTTCATAATTAAATGTACACTTATAAATAGCAAATGCCTCAACCCTACATTTATTGCGAGAAAGTTTATTAAATGGGCGGGCAAAAACCCGCCCATTTAGAAAATGTTAAATGGGTCATAAATGGGTAAATGGGCAAAACCTGTCCGCCCATTTATGGCCCGCCCATTTAACACCCAAACCCACCCATTTAACATCCCTAGCTATGAACAACACGGTAAGAGCACGTCGGTCCCCTCTTTTAGAGCGGGAATGAGTTGAAAGCATGTTAAAAGTATTAGTTTTGATATGTTTTCTGGTAAAAAAAACTTGTTAAAACTATCACTTTTGGCAAGCTTTCCCCTTCCCCCTTATGCAAACAAACAGCCCCTAAATTTCAAAAACTCTCCGAATTCGTACGCCACTATTCTAAATCCCTGATTTTGTTTTTTTTCCCCTTACTAAGCCCCTAAACTTTCTCGACATAGGCCCCCAATTTTAAACACTATCAGTCTTGAACATCGAAACGTATTCTCATTTTAATGCTTCTATTTTTTGAAAAAATTAATTTAAATTTTTATAATTTCCAATAGGCGAAATTTGTCAGAAAATACATGAGGTTTTGAATTTTTTTTAAATAATTAATGACGAGGATCGAAAGCTCCAATTTTGACTTGTGTGGCAACAAAAATAAAGCTAGGGAATTCGTTGGTAAAGTAAGAAGAGTTTAATTTGAGAAACAAAGTTAGAACGGCTTCGAGGAAAACAACCTAAACTTTTCCTATAAATAATACATTTTAAAGTTGAAAATTGTAGTTATTCAACATTTTGATTGACCCTATATTTGTTATTTCACTGTTTGTACAGATTTTGATTAAAATTTTTTAAATACATTTACCAATTAATATTATTATATCACATAATCTTCACATTGCATATTTAACAATAATTTTGCTTGGTAAGCATACAATATATTTCACTTCCATACTTATATGGATGTGAAAGTCATTTGCAAAAAAATAAAAAAGTAACTTATATTTTGATTGAGCCTATATTTGCTATTTCACTGTTAGTTACAGATTTTGATTAAAAATTTTAAATACATTTACTAATTAATCTTATTATATCACGTAATCTTCACATTGCACATTTAACAATTAATCTTATTAGGGGCTGTTTGGTTCGCTATTATAAGGGGTGGAAAACTCAGAAAACCCATACACGTTAGATTTTTAGCCCTCCACGTCAGCTTTTTTGTTTCCGTCCATTTCTTTGTGCCGCTTTGGTTCGCTCGGATGGAAGAGGGAAAACTCTGCTGAAATTTGTGCCAACTAAGATTTTTTTCTCTCTCCGATTTCCTTCCCCAACCAAGTGAAATTGATGAAAACTCTGCCACGTCAGATTTTTTTCCTTCTCTGCTTTGTTTACAAAAGTTTTTCTTTTTTTTCTATGCGAACCAAACACAAGAAAAATAAATACATTGGTTTCCCACCATTTTTTTATGTGCGAACCAAAGCAAAACAATCTATTTCTTGAAAAAGTTTGAAAAACTCAAAACTTATGTTTCTTTACATGTAATTGCATTTCTCTATATCAAGGAAACGAACCAAACAGCCCCTAAGCGAACAATATATTTCACTCCCATACTTATATGGATGTGAAAGTCATTTGTAAAAAAACAAAAAGGTAACTTACATGTTTTCAATTCACTTTCAAACAGCCAAACACCCGTAAGGGGTTTTTTTCTGACATTTTGAAAGTCATGGAGGGTTAAGCTAGCAATCGCCCAAAGTTAAGGGTGGTTTTCTGATATTTATTTAGCTAGCCCGTCACCAAATCAGCGCAACAGAAAAAAAAAGAAGGGAAACCCCCCGAAAAAGGGCAAATGTTGTCTCTTCGATCCCATCAGCGTCTTCTTCTTCGTGATTCTCTTCACTATTTCTTTTCAGTTTCTCCTTGGAGATCAGCGATGAGATTTGGGGCAGCGTCGGCAACGGCTTCGCCTTACAGCACAGCGTCGAGATTGCTTTTCCGGCAGTTGTTCGAGAAGGAATCGTCGACTTATACTTATCTCCTTGCCGATCTACGCCACCCCCAAAAGCCCGCTGTGGTAAAAAAAATTTGATTTTTTACGACGATTATTAGCTTAATTCATGCAAATGTGTTATGGGACTTGAATTTTTCACTCTAATTATCTGTTTATCATCGACTATTTCATGTCAAAGTTTCAATTGAGGACCAATTTCAAAACTTTTTCAGAGAATAGTTTGTTCTAACTTTTAGTTTTCTCGGAACCCAATCGTTGAATATGCTCATTCATGAGAAAATTCTTGTGAATTCTTGGGGTTTTGTCCTGTGTTAAGCCGTTTAGTTTGAATTTTTATCCGTTCTAGACTGATTGATGATGCTTTTGTCATTTTGGGATGTTAATGGCATTGTTCTAACTTTTATCTTTCAATAATTTTAAATGCCTTAATAAGTTAGACATTGGTTTGTGGTCGCAGGTTCAAAATGTTAATAATAATAATAATAATAATAATAATAATAATAATAATAATAATATCTCACACAGTAGTCCACAAGATTCTCATGCATTTTTATGTCTGCCTCAGATTCAGGTTATTTAGATTTGCTAAATTTGATTTCCTTT
>BQKN01031512.1:0-11459 GCA_022839385.1 Asparagus kiusianus
TATATAGAGAGAGAGTATATATATATATATATGAGAAAAATAGGTATGCTTGGTACCAAGTACAAAAAATTGTGATTGGTAGTGAGGTGGCAAAATCCTCTCCACTCATTCAAATGGTTGTATATCCCCATGTACTCCTCGACTCATGTGAATGTGGTTCCCCATTTGAATGAGTGTAGGAAATTGTGCCATCTCACTGCCAAGCATAAAATTTGTGCTTGGTACCAAGCATACCCATATTCCTCATATGATATATATATATATATATATATATATATATATATATATATATATATACAAAATTTGTATATACAAATGGCATCCACCCCACATCAACATTTGTGGGGGTGTATATGTGCAGTTGGGACAAACCACTACATATACATGAACAAAACAGCAATCAAATCCAAACAAAATTCAATAAAAATGAGAAAGCCAACATCTTACCCTCATCCAAGATTTTCACCTATCTTATACAAGATGCCATTAGCGTCTGATTGATCATATTTTGAAAAGATGCTGGCGCGCAGTTCAATAAAATTGTAAAAGAAATGCAAACTCCGTGAGCTAGTGTCCCAATTTTACAAGTGGTGGACATTAATAGCCGAATGTTGTATATAATGGTGCATATCATGCCATAGTGTGGATAATTGCTAGAAAGGAGAGAACTTCACTGAGGAAATTGAGTCCGATCAGGCAATGGACGGGTGAAGGCCAGTGTCAGCAATAAATTCAACTCCTGTGGCCAATGCATGAATCTCACCATGAAGGGCAGCACCATAGCCCGCAAGACCAAAGAATGCAGCTAGGAATTCACCTAAATGGATCCTTATTATGTCCCCAATGGCAATTTTGCCTACTCTACAAGAGCCGTCAACATTTAGAGCATAGGATCCACCAGGGGGAGGTTTCCAACCATACAAAAAACTAAGCTTCTGTATAGGGCCCTTCGCGATAATACCAATCATTCTGAGAGAATCAGCACTATAGATAGGGGGAACTCGTCATTGGCTTGACTAGATTACTGTCCGCAATGCATCAATGACCTTTAGGCAAGCATGTACTAATCTTTTGTTCTTACCTCCATAAACAACATTGTTCCTGTAGCTCGACATTTGCCTACAGAACTCTTTACTAAACTAAGTTCCTAGAACATGTGAACCAATTAGCCTATCATGCCTCAACCATGAACCTTAGGTTTGAGTAAATCTATACTACTTATAAAAGAGAATATGTGTGTCAAAATTTTTGAATACCAATTTTATCCCATGCAAATTTCAAATTTCCCATCCCATACAAATTTTAATAAGTTCCTTTTTAAATTAATATTTAAAATAGTTATTAAATTAAATAGGATCAATGAAAATGCTTATTTCTCTTCCTCCCCCACTAACAAAACTTTAGATAATAAATCTTGAAATTTATTATCAATAAAACCTGACATCTTCCCTTCACTAATCAATAAAACTTGACCCTTCATCATCCCTTTCAAAAATCCATCTCCTTTATATGATGTTGTTACAACAAAAAGGTAAGAGAAGGGCGACAAAGAGTTAGAAACGCGTTCTTTATTGGTTACTCTTTGAAATGACCTACTCATCTCGTCTCCCACCTGATCTCCTCTCCTCCTTCTTCGGAAATTCCTCTTAGCGACTGGTTCGCAAAAGCCCTAACTTGATCATGCTACAATTTGGATCATGTGAATCTTCAAATCCTAGCATTTATTTTCCATCTAATTTATCTAATTTTCTATAATGACGAAAATCAAAGGTGTATATTTATTCTAAAACTGGAGATATGAGATAATATTTATGACATTATGCCTTAAATTATATTTTGTTCTTGTTAAAAATGATTTATGACTTCTCTACACGAGTAAAAGGCTAAATACAATTCAGCATTAGAGAAGTTTGCCTAACCAGTGACCTCTTACTATGGCAATTTCAATAGTTTAATGAATTTGATTGTTTGTTCATGAGTTCCGATCAAGCCATCTCGAGTTCGAAGATAAATGAAGACCATCAAGTGACTGATCTAGCATTACAAGATTGTTATATCACGAAAATTCATAGATAAATTTCTTATTTAGTTTTAAGTTATAGTTTTTGGTATATTGATTATGATCTTCTCCTTTTGGTACTATTGGTAAAATGTTGCATAAATGTCACTGAAAATAAAGAGTCTGAAAAAAATAAACCAAAACAACATAGAAAAGATTTTACAAATATTGGCTAATGTAGTGATTCCATACTGGATTTAGTTATAGTGGGATCAATTGAGTTTGTAATATCTGTAATTTGAAATGAAGGTTTTGCTTTTACTTGTTTTATCTTGTATTACTAAGGATTAGTTATCCTTTGTATGTTAATTTTCATGCTAAACTGAACCGATAGGGAAATTAGTACTCGATGATCGAGGGTAATTAAAAGATAACCAAGGCATGGTTTGTGGAGAACATAGTAGGCAATAAGTGAGATCCTAAACTGAATCGATAGGGAAAATAGTACTCGAAGATACATGCTCATGTTCACGAGATTATCTTCAAAAGTAGAATAGCCAATTATTAGTAGAAGAAGTGCATGGAACTATTTCTAGTCACTTAATCTCCTATATTGATTATAGGTTAGGTCATTAGTTTGAATGTTTTGAGAAATTACATCATATGAATAGGTTTTCATGTGAACTTAGTTAAGAGAAAAAATATTTGGAGAAAAATATTTCATGTATTGAGTAGAATTTGCTGATAGAGTCATACAAGTATAAATTTTGGAGCATATGCAAGTAATTAGGAAAACTTAGCTTCTTGATAAACTTTTTGCTCTTAATTATATTAATTTGTACTTAGAAACTTTTTAAATTTGTTTATTGTAGATTCATTAACAAGCTCATATACATATGTTGGTGCAATTAAATGGTTGTTTATCTCAGAGAAACTTTTCTTTTGCTGGCAACACTGCTGGAATTTTAACTTTTAGCGACGGACAAATCCGTCGCTATAGGTCCATTTTCCGTCGCTAAAAGTTTTAGCGACGGAAAAAATAAAGTTCCGTCGCTAAAATATCGACGCTATAATAGGGGTGCCTAAAACGATTTTTAGCGACGGACTTTCCGTCGCTAAATATTAGCGACGGATTATTAGCGACAGAAAATTGGTCGCTATTTTAAAATAATAAAAAATTAAAAAAATATATCAGCGACGGAAAATCCGTCGCTATTTTTTCTGGAATATGCACAGATGTGATTTCGTGCACGTTTTTCGTCGCTAAATAATACTTTAGTGACGTAATTTCCGTCGCTAAAATAATTTTTAGCGACGGAATTTTCGTCGCTAAAAATTTAAAAATAAGAAATTAATAAAATATTTTGAAAATTGAAAATACCCTGTACAATATCGATAATAATTTTTAAAAACCTGTTCAATCAGCAGAAGAAAGCTTCAATCTCACGCAAATATCACATCTCACGCATATATCACACATTTAATTTAATAAAAGCAAGTAAAAGTTTCTCGACAGGTACATAATAAGTATTGTTTATACAACACAAGAAATTGTTTTCAAAGTTATATTAAGGACAATCAATCCTCCTGATCATCATCATCCTCATCCTCAACACCAGCCACATTATGACTACCCCCGGCTGCACCTTGTGAAGAAGTCCCGGCCTGTAAATATAAATCAAATGTTAACAAGTGTGTGTAAACGTTAATAAGAGTACAAATATAAATATACTACAACACAACACCACAAAATCACAACACAACAACACAACACCACAACACTACACCATCACAACACAACACCACAACACCACAACACCACAACACTACACCATCACAACACAACACTACACTACACTGCACAACACATCACCACATATCACACCACAACACCACCATAAATCCTCCAACCTCACCCACCAACCAACAACACTCCCCCTCGCCCTACCTCTCCCCCCTCAACCACCACGACAACAAAATCCCCACTCCTCATCCTCAACCGCAAATCCTCCAACCTCACCCACCAACCCACCAACCAATACCACCAACACTACGCACGCATACACCATCAACACCACCATCACATAAAAACATTATAAGTATATATTTTGAGGTTTGTGTTAGGGTTAGAGTTAGGGTTTGTGTGTAACAGTTTGTATCAGTGTGTATCAGTATGTACGATATCATCTAATTAAAAAAACAAAGTATATATATTACCTGTGACGACAAAAACCGTCTCCTATATGCCTCCTGAGCCTCCTGAGGCAGAGTCGACATGAATTGTGTGAACTCCAATTCGGTCTGCTCCCGGCGCCTCCGTTCTTCCTCTAGAGCCCGCTGATATGTTGTTTGCTACGACTGCCAATCTTCAATCGCTTTTAATTGCTGCTCCATCGAGTCTTGATATGAACTGCTTCCTGGTGTTCCTTGTGGTGCTGCAGACTCGTAGGTGCTACTAGACTCGTGCGGCCTCTGCTCGGATCCTCTCCACCGATATCTGTTCTTCCTACTAGGTCCAATGACCGTCTCGATGATAGAGTCCTCATCCTCCTTACTTAGCCGGGCAGGAGTGTTAGAACAGACCTGAGACTGAGTCAATTGCTCCTGTACCTTGGCATGTACTTTCTCCTGCGATATATCAAAACAACCCGGCCAAATCGACTTAATAATGATGCATTGATATGAAATTGAATATATAAATGAACTGCTACTTACAGCCAGATCCTTATTCTTTGCTTTCTTCTCTTCATCGGCGTAATTCGGGCTCCAGGAAGTCAGAATACGATCTGCAAAATGTCTGAGATCTCCCCTTCCCTATTTTATTCAAATATATCATTAACCCATAACACATAAATTATACTCAACGTAAAAGCTAATATATTATATACCTCAAGCTCTAATTGATGATAATGCTGGCTGAATGTCCTGGAGCCCCCGTGATGCTCGTAACTGCGAGGCGCGTTGCGATTCCTCCTTGCTATTTCAGCTTGAGCCTGCAAAACAATGTCAATTCGAAACAATATAGAAATTCAAACAATAAATTAAAAATATATACTTCAATAATACCCGAATTTCAGCCGTGTCCCAGTAACTACAAAGTGCAAAAAAATCTACTCCATCCACACGCGTGTCAAGATGCCAGTATCGCTCCTAATCTTCTGTTATTTGGACAAAATATTTTTTCTTTACCTCAAACCGCCATCTCTTGAACGATACATTGATTTGCCCGAAGCAGTACGTCCGGGCACTAATATTATCGTCAAGAAAGAAAAATCGCTTCAGCATATAAAGAAAAAGTAGATACAAATCAAAGTATTAAACATAATAATAAACTAATAACTAATAATGATGAAAATTAAAATAAAGGACTCACACATATATATCTCCAACAAGCCACCAGCGCATCAATCCGCTACGATTTCCACGTCAAAAATATGTTGAAGAAATCGTGTCTCCTGGCTAAAGCGGCAAGGAAATTGTTGAAAGCATTGGTAAAGGCCCCAACAGGCATTCTGTTTTCCCATCGGATCACAACCCTCCAATTAATATAAGGGATGATGTTCAATTCCTTAGTAGCATTGCGGCCGTGTCTAGGAGGTCGCTCGGTACCTGCGAAACAAAGAATCGAATGAAACAATGAATCAATATATATTTGCGAAAAAATTTTAAAATAATAACCGATAGACTATAAAAATTTATTCATACCTTTCAGTTCGAGGTATCTACGCTTTGCTTGTTCGTACCTTTGCTGCGCGATGGGGCGCATATCATGATAAGAATCCCAATCATCCCTCACCTTGGCCGGACCGTGGACTCGCTGATCCGTAATAGAATCTGGCGGTAGTGCCGCAGTTTCTAAAGCTACGCTATACGCTCAAATCTCCTCTCCTCCAATATATCTGCATGCGGTGGTGGTGGTATCTCCGCATGCTGTGTAGGATCAACCTGTGTCTCCACGTCATGTGGAGCATCTCCGCGTGATGTGTCCTGTGGCTGCGAGTCATGTGTAGCATCTCCTCCTCCTGTGTAGTAAATGTTAAAAATATATTAGGCTCATGTTAATAGTTTATAGAAATGTACAAATATAACAAATAAATAAAAATACCTGACGTAGAGGCATGTGCGTCGCCTCCAGAATGTCTACCAAAAATTCTCTCAAGCGCTCTCTTACGTAATCCTCTCGTCATCTATACTTTAAAAACATAATGAATATCCAACAAAGGCAATAATGTAATACAGATGTCCAGTTAAACAGATAATGCAAATAATTAATAAAACAGCACATGGCAACAGAATCGCGTGTACATGATGTCCAGTTAAACAGATAATACAAAGGCAATAATGTAATACATGACACACCGTGTTACATGATAACCAGTCAAACAGATAATATAAAGGTAATAATATAATGCATACACATCCACATGATAACCAGTCAACCAGATAATATAAAGGTAATAATATAATGCATACACATCATGATACATGATAACCAGTCAAACAGATGATGTTGAGGCTCTACTCTGCGATCGTGTACGGATAGCCTGCGACCGTGTGCGTGCCAACGAAAGGACTATTCTTATAGTTTTATCAACTCCGCTGCGGACAGGTTTTTTTCCATTACGCCTTGGCTCACATATAATCGCAGGTACATCAGGGCGCGCTAGTGCAATTTCATCGTCCAGATTATTATTTTGTGTCAATGAAAACTCCTCGGTTATTTCGTCGGCCAAGATAACCTCCTCATCGTGATCTTTGTCAGACACGACTTCATGAATGTAGGCTCTAGGCGGATTCTTAAGGATAACCCATTCGTCATTTTTCATTATATCTTTGACATAAAAGCACTGTTTGGCGTGAATAGCTAACATGTATTTTTCAGACTGATATATTTCCTTGTTAAGATTAACGATAGTGTAACCGTATTCATCCTTCGCCTTTTTCTGTTCACACCAACGAACCTTAAACATCACATGACTGACTTCCTTATTAATCCCATAGAAAATCTCCACGATGTCTTCTACCTGACCGTAGCAATAGATTTCCCCCTGTATCGGATTTAGATCTTTTGCACTAGCATATGACAGTTGAGAGAAGGAGCAGAACACACCGCTGTTTTACGTTTGTCGTCTCTCTTCGAGACCGACGATGTTAAACCTAAAGCCGTTGACACAGTAGCCTCCATAATGCTTAACCACATTAGAAGGACCTCTGGCATATAAACAAACTTTCTCAGACAGGTTAATCCCATTCGTAATCCGTTTGTCAACCTTAAGAAAAGAAGCAAATAGTTTACATATCTGTTGGCAGGCACATATATTTGATATACGAATCAGAAATGTAAAAGATCTTACTTCACCCTTCAGCCATGCAGGGAATTGTCTAGAGTGTGTGTCCATAACTCTCTTATTTTTTGTTCTGCATTTAAGATTAGTCTGGACATGTCGGATGTGAAGCCTAGACAAGAAGCATTTATAACGGTTAAATAGAGATAAATGTAGTATTATTGTGAGGTGATCTAATCTGATTCAAACAGTTAAATACTTATGCCGCGTATATGTTAAATGTAGTATCATTGCTCAGGATATATGTGTGGGCTTGATCTAGCTCCATTCTGGGGAATCTAGTGTCCTCCCCACGATCATTGTAGAATGTACCGTCAATTATTCGTTGGGGACGGTTCAGCCTTGTCTCTACGCCCCGCAAGTAACGAGAGATAAAATTCAAACTCTCGTTACTTATGTAGTTCTCTGCGATCGACCCTTCAGGATGTGCACGATTATGCATCAGTTGTTTCATGAAACCCAAATACCTACAAGCATATAGTTTCATGATTTATGACAAAATTAAACTGAGAAACATAATTTGACAAATATTAAATGAATATTATAATAATAAATACCTCTCCACGGGGTACATCCAGTGATATTGAACTGGTCCTGTGATGCGGGCTTCATATGCTAAATGTATTGTGAGATGCACCATGACCGTGAAGAATGAGGGTGGAAATAGTATTTCCATTTTACACAGTGTATTAGCAACACGTCCCTCTAATTCTTCAAACTCCCTGACATCAATCACCTTAGAGCATAGTTGCTTGAAGAAACCGCAGAATTCTATTACCACCATCGCGAGTTCCTTGTCAGCATGTCGCAACGCAACCGGGAGAAGTTGATGTAATAGAATATGATGATCATGTGTCTTGAGTCCCAAAATCTTTCTGTCCTCAATATGCACATCTGCTAAAATGTTTGAAGCATAACCATCCGGTGTCTTCACGGACTTTAGAAATAAACACATATTGTGGACCACATCCTTCGACAGTGTGACACGGGAGGCTGGGAGTTCAAACTTTCCGTCGCCCTTATCTATAGCTTGCAGTTCTGGACGAATGTTCAATTCTGCTAGGTCTCAACGTGCCCTTAAGTCATCTTTCGATTTTTTCCCGTCCTGCAACAAAGTGTTCAAGAGATTCTCGCATATGTTCTTCTCGATGTGCATGACATCCAAGTTGTGACATATTTTTAAACTTCTCCAATATGGCAGCTGCTAAAATATGCTTAATTTTGACCATCCATGCGGAAGTTCGGTGCCTTTTGAGACACGCTCATGCGACTGGACATTGCGAGGCTTATTTCCTTTTGATTTTCCCTTTCCCTTCCATTTTTGCTTCAATATTTTTCTCCTAACACCAAATGGATTTTCTTTGTTGAATCTTTTTTTTCTAAATATTTTTCTTGGTAAAGGATGTAGAAGCTCAAATATTTCTTCTCTGGTCAGCCTTGGTGGTGCTGGTCTACTTTCTGGATTACCGTCGAACTTTCCTACTAACTTTCTGAACTTGTGCCCTGTAGGCAACCATCTTCTGTGTTGCCAATAACAAAACTTACGACTGTACTTTAGGAACTTTCCTTCATAGTCTGACATGCAAATCGGACAAGCAATCTGACCCTTCGTCGACCATCCAGACAGGTTAGCGTATGCCGGGAAGTCATTAATTGTCCACATGACAATTGCCCGCATACAGAAAGACTCCTTACCATAAGCATCATAAGTGCTGACACCTTTTTCCCAGAGAAGCTTCAGGTCGTCAATTAATGGTTGGAGGAAAACATCGATGTCATTTCCAGGAGAATATCTTCCAGGGATCAAAAGTGACAGTATCATGTACGGTTGCTTCGTGCACATCGACGGGGGCATGTTGTACGGTGTCAGCAACACTGGCCAGGTAGACCAAGCAGAGCACATTAATCCAAACGGATTAAATCCGTCGCTAGCAAGCCCCAGCCTAATATTCCGAGACTCTTTACCGAAGTCGGGGTATATACGGTCAATGTGCTTCCATGCCTCACCGTCCGCAGGATGTCTTAGTTTTCCGTCCTCTTTACGGTCGGTCGAGTGCCATCGCATATTCTCAGCCAGCTCGGCAGACATATAAAACTGCTGCAGCCTATGAATAATTGGAAAATATCGGAGAACCTTCGCAGGGATTCTGTTCTGCTTATTGGATGCACTGCCTTCGGATGTGCTTGCAACTTCTCCTTTCCAACGTGATACATGACACGTCGGACATTCCACCAGAGCTTCATTACCCTTATTGTACAAGATGCAGTCGTTAGGACAGGCGTCTATCTTCTTGTAATCAAGCCCCAGCGTATCAACAATCTTGTGAGCTTCGTAATAGGTCGCGGGGATGCTTTTCTCGCCGCCTGGAATGACTTTCCTCAGCAAATCTAATAATATCTCAAAATGTGTAACAGCCATCTCACTGAGTGTTTGGATATGAATAAGCCTCAGCATAAAAGAAAGCCTTGTGAACTCCTTACACCCCTCATATAACGGTGACTCGTTTTCTTCAACAAGTCTCATCAATCGATCTACATCTTGAAACATATCATTAGTATTGACATCGCTCACCGACGGCGCTGCAAGAATATCTTCTAACATATCAGTCGTGTCAACTGTCGGACTGCTGACTTCAGTGAATTCTTCCTCTGATTGCATCACCGGGACGCCTTCACCGTGATGACTCCAAAATACATAAGAGCTATCAAATCCATTGATTGACAGATAAAAACTTACGTCACTCCTAGCGAGCATTTTACCGTTCCTGCAATTCTTACAAGGACAGAAAATCGACCCGCTTAGCGACCGTAGAGGGTTTGTGTCAGAGTAGGCTAAGAAAGCTTCTATCCCATCCTTATACCCGGTGTCTAGATGTCTTCGATCACGTGGTATGCTCATGAACGATTTGTCAGGAACTGTCCGCATCTATAATTTAAAAATTAATAGAAGTGAGCATCTCCCTAGATATATCATTTTAATTTAGAACAAATGTGTATGACCGACTGTCAGAGGAAGGCTTCTATCTCATTAGGTATGTAAACGTGACATGTATATGTATTTACGTGTGTTCAAGTGTACTATCATTTCGTCAAAATTTGTAAGGAGAGAACGTAAATTACTATAGAAGGTCTTTAATAAGGTTATGAATGTTGCGCGCAGCGAAAATTTCGGCAGCACCTCGACAGCACAACAAGAGAGTCAGGTCGCAATAGGGATTCCTGTTTCACAAAGGAAACAAGAACCTTAAGCAAAATATCCCAACAAAGTGGGATATCAGCTCTTCTCTCATCAGTTCTAGGACTGACCTGTCGAGGGAACCTAAATATAAGTTATTACAAATCATAAAATAGCGAGACAAACTAATTGCTGAGGGGGTATAACTATATTTGTAAGGAGAGAACCCAAATTGCTAATCTTTTTTTATGTTTAAAAGAGTAGAAAAAGTTCACTAAGGGGGTATATTCACATGGAAATACTACAAGGGGATCCATGTGCACAAATAGAAGTACATTGGTTTGTCTGCAACTTGCGATAGTACAAGCGATCATTCACAGTTAATCCTTTCAAATTTGAGTAGTAGAAACAAAGCATAAGACGGTACCAAATAAACACAACAGACAAATGAGGATAGATGTTTAACATCAATATGTTCGTTATATCTAACCCTAACCCTAACCCTAACCCCTCACATTCACCCATACCTTCACCTAACCCTAACCCTAACCCTAACCGTAAGCCGAACCCTAACCCTAACCTGAACCCTAACCCTAACCCTCGCCTAACCCTAACCCTAACCCTCACCGAACCCTAACCCTAACCCTAAACCTCGCCTAACCCTAACCATAACATCTAACCCTAACCCTAACCCCCACCCTCACCTAACCCTCACCTAACCCTAACCCTAACCCTCATCGAACCCTAACCCTAACCTTAACCCTCGCCCTAACCCTAACCCTAACCCTCACCCTCACCATCACCCCCACCCTCACCGAACCCTCCTCTAACCCTAATCCTAACCCTAACCCTAACCCTAACCCTAACCCTAACCCTCGCCTAACCCTAACCCTAACCCTAACCGAACCCTAACCCTAACCCTAACCATAATTAAAATTAA
>BQKN01031513.1:0-12455 GCA_022839385.1 Asparagus kiusianus
CTTATACGCTGATGTTCATTATGGTGACTTATTTTCTAGTGATATTTCTTTTCATAGTTTGGGATTAATATTTAGTTATCTAAAATTTGAGACATATGGTATATACATGAGGGTTTTCTTGTTTGGATTATTTTGTTTGATGTACTACGTCTCGTGTTGTAAATTTCTAAGTATTAATACCATTATATATGAGAAAAATAATGTAGGTAGACTATGCTTAATAGATAGAGCCTCCACTACATCTAGCAACCCTTTCTTTGGGGGCGGATGGAGGTAATCTTGCTTTAGCGCTCTGACGTTCTTATTGTTATTTTCTTTTAGTTTAAATTTCCCTTTTAGGCAGTTCAATGCTTCGGAGAGTCGTAGGTTGACAGACTTCCAGCATAGTCACCGTCGTTCAGATATAGTACTTGAGACTCCATTGTAGTTGACTTTCATGTTTAGACATTAGAATTTATTTTCTTATTGTAAAGGCTTTGAGCCTTAGTACGAATTTTATTTGATTCATGTTGAGACACTTTTTAGTTATCAGATGTATTTCAGATTTATCAGTTGAGACATGAGTTCACTTATGATATTTATCTTTCGACATCATGTCTATTGTATTTATTTCCTTCTATTTGCCTGTGTTGTATCTACACTTTATTTTTGATTCTACTAGAGGATATTGCTGTGGTTGGTGAAACGTGTTATTGCATAGTGTGGGTGCATGACATGTTTGACACCTCAGGGTTCACCTTGGACTGCAGCCATGTGTGAAAATAGGGGTGTCACAATAGGAGGATCACATTCCATTAGTTGAGTTTACTTATAACAACAGTTATCAAGCGACCATAGGTATGGCACCATATGAGGCATTATACGGGAGATATTGTAGATCACCTATTAGTTGGGCAGAACTAGAGGACAACTTATTGTTTGGACCGGAGCTTGTGAGATAGACTACAGAGAAGGTAGCACTAATTCAGGAATGTATTCTTGCAGCACAGAATCGGCAGAAGAGCTACACAATCAGAGGTGGCGACTGCTAGAGTTCCAGGTTAGGGACTATGTTTTATTGAAAGTATCGCTGATGAAGGGAGTTTAGCGATTTGGTAGATGGGAAAAGCTTGCTGCGAGGTATATTGGTCCATTCAGGATTGTTGATCGCATTGGAGCCGTTATGTATCAGCTAGATCTTCCAACATCAATGTCGAGTATACACAAAATTTTTCATGTTTCGATGCTTAAGAAGCATTTACGTGACGAGGAGCAACAACGAGTATTGGACGCACCAGAGTTAGAGATTCAGTCAGATTTGACTACTATCAAGATTCCAGTTCGTATTCTTACTTGGGAGGATAAAAGACTTAGAAATAAAGTGATACCCTTAGTCAAAGTTCAATGGAACTAGAAAGGAGCTGAGGACAGTTCTTGGGAGGGTGAGCAGGATATGCGTCGCAACTACCCGTACCTATTTAAGCAGGTACTATTTTAGTTATGAATAACTTGTCTTTGTTTTTGATTAATTATATGGTCATATTTATATTTAACACTAGCATGGGGGAATTAATACTTAGTTCCTAATCATTCAGAACACATGATATTATATGAGGGATTCCTTGTTTGGTTAGGGGTTAAGTGAGAGCATTTACATTCTAGATTAATAAGTGTATATATCGTTTATGTTTCATATTTGGGGATTAATGGTACAGATGTGTACGGGAGGGTTTCCTTATCTGGATTATCCCCTCATCGGGCTTTTCTCATATTATTAATCTCTAAAATACGATTGCAAAATTTCGAGGACAAATCTTTTAGGGGGGGTTTGAATGTAAAACCCTGTAAATTTTAGAAAATAGTATGAATTATATTGATAAATGAGCTCTAATTATGATGAATATCATTTATGGATGAATGATTATGCTAACAATTGATTTGAGATTAATTAAGAGTATATATGAGAGTATACAAAGGTTAAACACGCACAAAGAAGAAATCTAGTAAAATAACCAGTTAAGAGTATATATATATTACACACCGATACACTTCGAATCTAGAAATACTCAAAAGATAAAAAGTTATAGGTATCTTCAATATATTACTAATACATCTTAAATCACCTCATTCCAAGGTTGGATGTGAAAGTTACAGCTAAAATACCAAAGACTATTTCCCAATCTTACTAGGTTTCTTGTTTAGGGTTTGGGCTATTTTGATTCGGGTTTGCAGTTATATATACATATTTACAAACCAAAAATTACACTTTTCATCAATATTCCAAACCCTAGCAGCCCCTCTTCCTCTCTCTTAAATCCAAATCATAATTTATGAGATTTGGGAGAGTTCTTGAGGCGTTTGTCGAGAGGAAGGCGAGATTTTGCGACTTTGGTGAAGAGGAATCTCGCATGCACGTGTTTTAGAGTTCAACATGACGTTTAAGGCAAGATTATCTTTCTCCAAACCTTTCCCTTTAGTTAATTCATAATTTAAGATGTTTAATTGATGAATCTCATGTTAAAGCTTAACCCGATGTTTTAAAATCTTAGTTTGTGATGTTAATCTTTAAACTAATGTGAAAATCAGTAGATTTAGTTACTATTTATATTAGTTGATAATAATAATCATTAGGGTTGCTTTTATTTTCATTTTAATTTATTAATCATGCTTAAATCATGTTTAAACCCTAGTTTAATAATTAATTGTGTTTCTTGTTAATTTAAAATGTATAAACCCTAGGTTTGTGACACCTAAGTGATGTGAACATGTTTAAATTATTTTATATCTATTCAATGATTAGTTTCAATCATACTTAGTTAATCATGTTGATAATTTATGTTTTATTTGAGAAATTTTTGTTAATTGAGATGCTAAACCCTAACTAGATTAATTCAAGAGTTTAAATCATGTTGGGTTAATCACTGTTAAGAAAATATGAAAGTTTAAATCTCGTTATATGCCTCATGTTAATAAAATTAAGTTTTTGAATAAAGTTACAAATACAAACGCCAAAACCTGATATTTGAAGATCTTCTCTGGCCGATCGATCGACCAAGGCTTGCCGGTCGACCGGTGAAATCCTGTGAGTGCACTTTGTGCACGTTTACGTTCTATCGATTGACGCACTAGGGGCAGTCAACCTGTGTTCTCTTTTATTTGAAGTATTGTTTTCTTACACCTTTTGTTTTTGAACGTGAGGTTCGAGACACATGATGATACACATACAATCATGAGTATACGCGTATAGTGTCATAGCACACACATTGGTATCCCGAAGAGGATTAATACAGTTATTATTTCGATTACACAGGAGATATGAGTTATTTAAACATTATTTACTTGTATGGATATCATTGATGAGCACCTTTCAGTACTACTTGGGATAATGTGTCGATATACCATTAGTACTGGCCATTGAGTTGGATTTTAGGATGCTTGATCTAGTAGTCCGTCCCGCACATAGATATGATGAGGCTTGTGAGCCGTATACCTAGGATGTCTGATTTGGTAGTCTATCCCCCATGTTGATACGAATAGACTAATGATCCGTGTACACTTTTATGATGCTATTTGGTAGTCTGTTCTGTATGATAATACGATGAATTATAAACTTTGCAAGGATTTGCATTGTGATAATTATCTGATATCTTTAGTCTTAGTGGACATCATTTATGAACATGACTCATCGTCGAGTTATATATGACCGATGTACTTTACTCTTGTAAGTACGTGAGATTATATACAGTTGTTTACATTATCTTCCAAAGGATAGTGGAAGATATTTTTGGCCCGATATTATGATGATTTTACTTTATTGTAATACTATCCTTTATTCTTAGTTGGGATTGATGATTAGTGATTCACAATTTAAGACATATGGTATATACATGAGGGTTTCCTTGTTTGGATTATTTCGCTCGACATACCAGTTTTATATTGTAAGTTTCTAATTATTAATTCTATTTAGATTGTTTATTCTTAGTCCGATGTTGATATTTAGTTATCTACAATTTGAGAAATATGCTATATATATGAGGGTTTCCTTGTTTGGATTATTTCGCTCGACGTACTACATCTCGTATTGTAGGTTTCTAAATATTAATTCTATTTGGATATAGGGTAAATAATCTAGGTAGATTATGCTTAATGGATAGAGTTTCTATCACATCTAGTAGCTCTTCCACTAGGGGCGGATGAATAAAATCTTGCTGTAGCGCTCTGACGCTCTTGTTGTTTCTCTTTTTATTTTTCAATTCCTTTCAGGTTGTAGCTCAGAGTTCTGTAGAGCCGTAGGATGACGAACTTCCAGCATAGTTACCGTCACATATTTTTAGAAACTATAAAGTTTGTATTGGTACGGGCTTGGACTTTTTTGGCTGATTTTTTCTTGTGTATATGGGCTTAGACTTCTTGAGATTTTTGAGAGATGAGATGTTGAGTTCTTTTCGGCTTTTATTCATTAACCTGCAATTAAGATAAAACATGTTTATTAGTGAAATTTTATTCAAATCAAATAGATAATGAGGGTATAAAATATAATAAAACTGTGATTATCAAATACTCCCACACCTAAATTTTTGCTAATCCTCTAGCAAAGAAAGAAATGGAAAGAGAAAGTAGGAAAAATCCTAACTCACTTTTACAGGAATCACGGTTGTATTTAGCATATATAAAAAACCTTTAAACCCCTAGGTTACCCTATAGGATGAGTTGTAGTCTCGTGAGAGTTTGTAGTGAATATACACATAAAATTCGGTCAACTTGTCAATTTAAAGAAGTTAGTAGATAATTAATTTACTTGATATATTTGGACATTCTAATTGAAGCTAGTTATTACTAAAGAAAACGTTTTTATATATAACTCTAAGGTAAATCTCCTAGAAACTCTTTTCATTATAGCAATACAAAACCAAGTCTAACTTAGAAATTTAATTTAAATTTTTTTAAAAGAACATGCTAACTCTTTATTTTAAATAATTTTCAAGTCTCTTAATCAAAATAAATTTTCAAGGGCATATACACAAATATAACTATATATATAAAAAAATTATTTGTATATTTTTTATTTCACTCTTTATTCCTGTGATGCCCCTGGTATCAAACAAGGCTGCAGTCTAAGGTGAACCCAAAGATGTAAAACCTACCATGCACCCAACATTATGCATAAACATGTTTCACCATCACACTAATATCGCTCTAGCAGATGTTAAAATAAAAAGTGACGGTACAAGCAGATATATCAATGATGACAATACATGGAACATAATATAGAGAAAAGACATCCAATTATAACTAAAATTTTGTTTCAATAGAAGAAAAGAGAGTACAACTGGTAAACTAGAATAAGAACATTGAATCTCTAATACATGAGAGTCAACTAAAAAAAACATAGGCACTCAGCCTCCAAAATAAAATGCATCACTAAAAGAAAACTAAAACTCATAAATAGTCTACTGTACAACACTAATTAACTACTTATAATTGACGAAAATCTACGCTGAGCTCTCGTCAACCTATGGCTCTCGAAAACCCTGACTCACTGCCTGAAAAAGATGGAAACAATGAGCGTCAAAGTGCTAGTGAGAACATCTCCACCGCCCCCAGGGGAAAATGGGTTAGGTGTATAAAAATGGTAGTCATAAAATATATGATTCATATATCCTGAGCTAAGAGTGTTAGGTCTCATATTTATGAGCCTACCATCTAATCTAGTTTTGATGATTAACAAACAATTCCAAATATCGTTCTTCGAGTGTTTGCCTTTGATAGTTAGGTATCCTATACAAAGATCCTTCGTTGGAGGTTGGTTGGACTTGTGCCTACACAATCATATCCATTGGAGGATGGAAGGAAATCGGAATGAAGCCGTCGCAATTCAAGTCAACGATATTATTGCTTCATCCTTGCTATCAAGATCAAGCTTAATGAAGATCACATTGTTTGGTATAGTAGTTTAGGTATTTATACTTTATGTGTTTTGGTTAAAAGCTCAATTCTTATACACACACACACGTTATTTCTTGTTTTATCGTATTATGAGTCATTTTGAGAAAATAATGTATATTTAGATTATTGACTTATTGAGTTAGTTTTACATCTTTTCTAAGTCTATTAATCCATTCAAAAGGATTCCAAAACTGGTTTGAAATTGTTTTGTCAAAATCAAGTGTTTAAACGAACTCGGATTCTTGAGAATTTGCAAAATGATGAGTTTTCACAAATAGGAAATGATATTTGAAAATTTTTTTTCTAACATGTGTGTTTTCATAAATATTTCCCAAGTTTTATAATTTTTGGAATTTATTTACTATTTTTAAACACACTTTAAAAATTAAGTTTACTGTTCAAATATGTGATGTGCAAATTTTTTTTTTCAGTTGACCGACTATTCAAACTAGTCAATCGATAAACTGCTCTATATTTTCAATCTTGTTTCTACTTAGTCGACCGATCTTTATTAGTCGACCAAACAGTGTTATGAGTCGACCGATTATTTGAATCAGTCGAGCGATTGTTTCATAACTGTAGCAAACAGTCATCTTACCAGTCGACCGATTCACTCATCAGTCGAACGATTTGACTGTAATGACTAGTTTTTTGTTTGCTTCATTTGAGAGGTTATAAACACCCCTCAACTCATTTTTGTTTTTAACAAGGTTTTTACAAGAGTTTCAAGAGTGTTTACACCAGTTTATTTCTAAGTTTTGGTGTGTTTATTTATGTGAAAAGAGGTTCACAAAGAGAATGATAGCAATATTGTTTTTGAGGATTTCAAGCTCAAATCTCTACATCTCTTTGTCTTTTAGAGAAGTTTTTCTAAACTCATCTTCTAGCTATTTGATATTTTGATTCTCATATATTCTTTGCTAGATTGAATTGAGTTTGACTTTACTTTATTCATTGCTTACACACACACACCCACTTGAGCTTAAGTATTTCACATATAGTATACTTAGGTTATGAGAGTGTATCTTTGTGAGAGCTTACAATTTCATTCTCATCTTTGTTGGAGAACAAAACATTTATTTGCACTCATTGTAACACATTGTAATACACAAGGACACTTAGAGGAGTGGTTGGGAGAAATCTGGGTCAATTCCAAGAGGAGTGGCTTGGTTGTAAAAGCCTAGGGAGAGGTGGTAATTCTATGCACTTAAGAAAGGCAACACGAGTAGGCCAACACTTAGAGGAGTGTCTTGTGGGCTTGATAACGTGTGGATTGTCAAAGTTTTTGGTGAGCTTTGAAAACCGATTGTGTAGTTATTTAAGATAGTGGAGATTGTCCTCGAGGTGAGGAGCGGAGACGTAGGTTGAAGGTTAATTGAACTCCGTGATCATATTGCTTGTTTGCATTTGGCATTGACACTTATTCTTGTATATATTTTTATATTGCCTATTATCTCGTAGTTTATATCGCCTATTGTTTATTGTTTATCCTTGCATATCTCATTGTACATCATATTGTTATGATATTCTTTGTAAAGTTTTTATTTTGGCATCGAAATCAGATTAGATTAGTAATAACCCTATTCACCCCCCTCTAGGTTACTTTCAATTGGTATCAGAGCTTGGTGCTCTTTGATTTGTGGCTTAATCGCCTAGAGTTAAAGATCCTTGCTTTGTATTAATACTAATCTAGTTTTGTGATTATTTTATTTTGCTTGAATTATTATTATGGATATGCATAGTACACCTAGTTTAGCCTATGCTATTAATATTGCTCCAAAACTCAAAAATTTCCTTTATGCTCAATGTTGTATTAGATTTAAACTATTTGTTAGATCTAAACATATTTATTTATAGGAAATAATTTATTATGCTCATGTTGTGTGCATGTAAAATCCCAAAAATTTGAATATATTATGATAAATAATAATAAATGATTTATATCATCATAAATATCATTTATTAATAGTTGAGTATGCAAGAAATCGATTTGAGATCAATTCAATGTATTTTTGTGAGCAAACAACGTAAATATGTACATGCATGCACAGTTGCAGTCGGCTGGAAACAGCCTCTGGAAGGTCGACCGATGCTATAGCATCAGTCGACCGATGACCATTGGCCGGTCGACTGATGCCATAGCATCAGTCGACCGATGAGCTTCCAGAGCTCGTTCAAGATTCATGTTCGGGTCAGTTTTGGTTTCGATTTAGGCCCAGTTCTATATATAAGTATATATATATTCATTTTAAACCTCTTTCCTGGACCTTTTCATGTGAATTATCAGCAACCACCTTCCGTCTCAAACCCTAACCCTAATTTGTGAGTTTTGGGAGAGTTCTTGAGGCGTTTATCGAGAGGAAGGTTGGATTTACGATCTTGCTGAAGGAGGATCTTGCACGTACATGTTTGGGAGTTCAACACGATGTTTGAGACAAGATCATCTTTCTCCAAACATTTCCCTTAGTTAAAGATCATGTTTTTAAGAGTTAACTTGGTTAATCTAATGTTAAAGCTTAATACGATGTTTTAGGAACTTAGTTTATGATATTTAATCTTAAACCAATGAAAAGGATCTAGAAGATTAACCTTTTTTTATTAGTTTTGATGATCATGATCATTGAGGTTGTTTTAACATGGTAATTTTAGTTTAATTTGGTTTATATGCACTAATTTGTCGAAATAATCAAGAATTTAGTTAATATGTATGTTAAACCTTAGATCCATGAGTTCACATTGATTTGATCTTGTTTAAACAAACATTTAGTCAAGTATTCATCAGTTTTTATCAAGTATATTAATGAAAACCCAAAATTTTTTGAAGAAAATACACAAAAACCAAACCTTGTCGTTTCGGTCTGATCAGTCAATTGACCGCATGCGTCAGTAGACTGATGAAGTGCAGTCAACATAGTTCTAGTAGATGATCAGTCGACTGAAGCTCCTTGTTGGTCGACTGATCAGGCCGTGAATATGGTTTTTGTTTCCTTTACACATGGGTTCATTTTGCAAGCGTGTAGTGCAAGTTGTATGTTGATATTTACGTATATTTTGAGGAGTACATGCATTGGGTTTGAGTACGCATGATTCTATCGTTTGGGGTATCCAAATAGTTTGCATTCGTTACGAGTAACGATTATTATTGTTAGCATATGTTGAGAATGCTGAGTAGGGTTAGTTGGGGCCTGCAATGAGATCGCGGATGGACTACACTCTGAGTGTGTTAGTCAGTACCGTGATGAGACCGCGATGGACTTCACTCCCTTATTCATTTTTGTGTCCGCATGAGCATGCACAGAGGTTATTGAACCTATATTATGGGTCTGCATAGTTATGTAGAGAGGTTGATATACCTATTTATCAGTCCGCATAGGGGTGCGATGAGTTGAAGAATTTTAGAGAAGGACGATTTGATGATAACTTGAGTGTAGGTGATTATTGACATTCAATTGATATGATCTATTGTGAAGGTATTTCACATCGTTGGTACATGGGATTGTGTATTGGCATTTATTTTGTCCATTGGGGTAAAATTAAGGAGTTGGATAACTTTATGGGGATGTTTGTTGTAATACTTTCTTGTATTGCGTTTCTTTATTATTTTACTAGGTTAGTTGGAATTTATATCTAGAAATTCACAACTTAAAGCACATGGTATATACATGAGGGTTTCTTTATTTGGATTATTTCGCTAGACATACCAGTCTCATGTTGTGGATTTCTAAATATGAATTCCATGTAGCACAAGATAAAATGATTTAGGTAGACTATGCACATATAGGTAGAGCCTCCATCATACTTAGTAGCCCTTCTCCAGGGGTGGATGGAGATGATCTTGCTAGCACTCTGACATTATTGATTTTCTTTCTTTTTAGGCAGTGGATCAGAGTTTCGGTGAGTCACAGGTTAACGGACTTTCAACATAGTTGTCGTTACTTATTTGTATTAGTTTCTGCTCCACAGTTGTTTAGATTGATTTTAGTTGATTATTAGACTTGCATTTCATTTTGAGAACTAAGAACCTAAGTACTTTTAGTTGACTCTTGTAGTTGAGATTATTGACCGTTTGTATCAGATTGTTGGACACATTTTCTTCTATGTCTATTGAGATGTTGATCATTTATTTCTTATGTTCTATTTTCTATTTTCATCTCATTTATATCTACTTGTACCTGCACTATCTTTTATTGATTCCTGTAGAGAGATATTACTGTGAAGGTGAAATGTGTTATTACACTGTGTGGGTGCATGATATGTTTGACATCTCTGGATTCACCTTGGATTGTAGCCGTGTATGAACCCAAGAGCGTCACAGTTGGTATCAAAACTCTAGTTCCAGCATCCTTAGGATCATCCTGTGTCGAGTTGTGGAGCTAGGATAGAATTTCCTAGGAATCATGTATAGGGTCCACTAGGTATTCCTAGATTAGGTGAGTACATTATATATATACCTCAAAAAATTATAATTTTTTATGATAACTATCTTGCTTTGATTATAAAGTATAACGTGAATGATATTTGCTACGATTTACCTATTGTTATATGTTGTGCTATCTATGCTTGAGGTCTCATTTACTGTGTCTAATAAGCTCTGTTCCTGAACTTATAGATGTCAGGGAGAGGACATGGTCGGAGAGGAACCCGTGCTCAGGGAGCTAGGCTAGTTGAGCGAGAGCTTGAGTCGTAGCAGGCTACGCAGTACTTGATCGACCTTATAACACCAATTGTCGCTAGACTTGTAGGACTTGAGGAGCGTGTAGCGACTCCGAATTAGACACCAGAGGTTCCACTACAAGAGGAATCACTTATAGCATATCCACTACCAGCCGTTGATAGGGTCACAGATCAGAAGGCGTGGCTCCGATTAGTGGATGACACTTACTTGGGAGGATTTTGTCTACTTCATTGATAAGGAGTATGTGTCGGTAGCAGCAAAGGCTAGGAAATAGTTGGAGTTAGCCCGACTAGAGCAGGGAGATACGTCAGTAGTGGATTATGAGAGCAAGTTTGTGGGATTGCTCAGGTTCATGGGTATGTGGCAGATTGGAGAGCGACAGGCTCAGATGTTCTTGATGGGACTTCACTTGAATTTACATCATTATCTTGTATCCAAATGATTTCATTCAGTACGAGAGGTTGCTGATGCCGCCATCTCACAAGAGACAGAGACGACTATGTTTCAGAAGGGAAAGGAAGGGAACAATAAAGAAGGACAGGTCGGAGATAAGGGCAAGGAAAAGAGGGTATTTTTAGGATCTAGAGGGCCCCAGCAACAGGGCAAGGGTTCACAACATCAGTAGCAAGGTCCTTACAAGAAGGGATCACAGCTGGAACAGAGGCAGTGCAGATTTCTGGGCACATGTTTTCATTGCCATAAGTTTGGTCATAAAGAAGTAGAGTGTCATAGTGTATCAGTAGGAGGACAGCAGGGCATAGACTAGGGTCAACAGTCGTAGGGTCAAGGGCATGAACAATAGCAGTAGAGTCGTTGTTAGGGTCCACAGCCGCAGGGCCGCGGGTATGGCCAGTAGCAAAGGATCGATGTGCCACCGACTGTAGGCGTATAAAATTGCCTATAGGTCCCTTCGCACAGCTCGACGACGCCGATTCGACAAATGGACCATCGGACGACATATCCAAGCACGACCGTTATCCTGCAAACACCGAAGCCAAGCGACACGCGATGAAGTGGACTAGCAAGGCTACGAAGCCAACCAATCGCACACGAGCAATGGGATGTATTCATTCACGTGCAGAATCAATCCAACGGGTTGATAAATCAACGAGTCATTCAACCAAGTGCGGACTTGGACGAATCGTGATCGAATTGAAACCAAGTCTCGGATTCAAACTCAAAAGTGGGTTTACTACCAAATCAAGAATCGGATCAACGAATCGAATCCAGACTAAATCAACCACAAACCGAATCAAGTCCGAACAACACAAAACCGAAAAGGACAAAACGACGGAACACCCGGGGGACTCGGCCGAAGCCGAGCCACCCCAGGGTGGCTCGGCCCAAGCCGAGCCACCCTGAGGTGGCTCGGCCAGAGCCGAGCCACCCATGGGTAGCTAGGCCCAGTTCCGTGCCTAAGGCACAGTTTCGAGTGCCAATAAATAGGCCTTCAGGTTCATTTGTTCAGAGGTTGGAAAAAGAGGAGTCGAAGCTCTGCCGGATTCAGACCTAAGAACTTAGAAAAGATTGGAGCTTTGGAACTTCAAGGGCTTGTCCATCCAGATCCAGTGCTCGGCAATCGTTCGAGAGGAATCAGATCCCGGATCTCAGATCTACATCGTTATATTCCGGATCTAAGCTTGGTTCTTAGATCCCGAGATTCGAGCGGTCGTTTCCTTGGTGAAACAATCCCTCCCGGCTATTATCTCCTTGGTGGGATAATACCCGTAATACGTCCTAGATCTGCTTGGATCCAGATCACGCGGTGGTCCACGGTAAACAACCCCGGTGCAGGCAAACAATCCACACAAGCGAGTGACCGCAAAACAGGAGCTCGCGATTTGTTCGACAAACA
>BQKN01031514.1:0-10715 GCA_022839385.1 Asparagus kiusianus
AAACGAAGCACCACACGAATCAGAAATGAAGAGAACAAGAAAAAGTCAAAAACTGGCAGAAAATCGTCAAGAAATCGCCGGAAAATCGCCCCAGAAATCAAAGTGGAAAGTCGCTGGAAAACCCTAAGTCGGGGTTTTATAACCCCGACTTCACCGAGCGAGACAGGTTTCACTGTCTCGCCGTGTGAGACAGTATATACTATCTCGCACCGCGAGACAGCATTTACTGTCTCGTATCACAAAATGGCAACGATCATTGTGATGTTGCGGTGCCATGAATACTCTAATAGGCACATGAGTCTAAACTGTTTCCCTACGCTCAACAGGAAGTTTCTGGAGAATATTAATCTGAATATTCTTAAGGATAACCTGATGAGCTCTCAATGGATGTATCAATTCAGTGACAAAAGCTGAACCCACAAGAACAAATACCAGCTTCAATTCAAGATCTCGACAACGGTCAAGCGATAAACGCGATGCCGGAAGAACGTTAGCTATTCTACAAAGAACTGAATAGACTAAAAGGGGAAGAGATCAATGGTTGAAGCCATTTACAAGTCCTTCTACACGATCTACTCAACCAAGCATTGAAGGGATCGTAAGTAAATCTATCTTATCCAAAGTATCCCAGTCTCCTCTATAAAAGAATAAGTCTGGAATACTTTAGAGGGGGTATCTGTAGGCGTTAAAAATTGCTAATAGATATCCAAACATAGAAAAGATCACTCAAAAATCACCTCATACTGTCTTAGAAGAAAAATTAAGACAGATATGAACTATCTCGCCAGCGAGACAGTGTTTGCTGTCTCGCCAGCGAGACAGTGTTTGCTGTCTCGCAGCGAGACAGTGTATGCTGTCTCGCTAGCGAGACAGTGTTTGTTATCTCGCAGCGAGACAGTGTTTGCTGTCTCGCCAGCGAGACAGTGTTGAAATGGTCAAAATCACCTTGATAACTACCACACACGTGTCCATTAACTGCCAAAGGACGTGGGAAACATCGTGGGCAAAAATCACGTGAATAACTGTCAAAATAACGGAGTTTGAAACGTGGGAAGGCGGTTACAGCCAAAACTGCCAGAAAGATTCCTTTTCCGAGACAGTATTTACTGTCTCGCGGGCCGAGACAGCAAACACTGTCTCGCCCGCCGAGACAGTAAACACTGTCTCGCCCGCCGAGACAGTAAACACTGTCTCGTGGCCTTAACGTGTTGTTTTGTTGATTTTTTTGCAGTTATTCCCTTGAGGCTATAAATACCCCCCCTAGGGTCATTTCTGACGAGAAGGAGAGCACATTACTGAGCAATTCAGAGCAGAGAGAGAGCAGGCACACTTTCTCTTAGATTTTCCTTGAGTTCGAGCTTAGACTTGATCTTAAGAAGAACGACTATCTTACTTTGATAAGATCTTCGTTTCAAATTCTCACTTCGTTAAATGAAGGCAGAATCATTAAATCCTCTTCACGATCTGTGATTCGGCGGTCCACGAGCTAAAGCGCTCCCGGCACAGGCAAAGTCCCATAAAAACAGGATTTGATAAACAACTTCTGTGTTATTTTCTCAAGAGTTGTAACTTTTATTTTGTTGTGTAAAAGAGGTCTTATAAAAAGACTATTTCTTTGAATTTGTTGTAATCAAACGAAGATATAATGAATTCCACAGCAAACCCAACTTTTGACGAAAACAGTTAGAAGCTGTGTTGGTAGCAGTTAGATGCTGTGTTTGGCAGCGGTTGGAAGCTGCGTTGGTAGCAGTTAGATGCTGCGTTTGGCAGCGGTTGGAAGCTGCGTTGGCAGCAGTTAGATGCTGCGTTTGGCAGCGAATGGAAGCTACATTTGCAGCATTTAGGAGCTGCGTTTGCATAGCTTTAACTCTGGAATGAGGCCACTTGTGCTTCACCTCTGGGATGCATGGATGAGTCCTGCGTCTTGGATTGAAGAGATCGTTGACTTGTAATCTCTTCTGTCAGAGCGTGGCAATGATCGTTGTTTAGTAATCTTTGCTTTAGCTCTTTAAAATGTGAGAGTCGTTAGGTTGCAACTCTCATTATTGGTTGTGAAGACCATTGATCAGAGCTTTCATCGGTTATCATGAAGGTCGTAATTTGTAACATTCATTGATCTACGTGAAAGTCGGCCGTCCTCCTTTCCACTTCGGCCTGGTCACACTCGCCCAGCGACAGAGTAGGCCTTCCCTTGATGTCATTCTCCGGGAACAAGTAGTTAGCCCAGTTCTTATGGCTGATCCCTGGGGCCCTCTTCTTCTTGCCTTTATGGTCTACTAACCCCAGGGTATTGAGGCATATATGGTAATGACAGATCAACTCCCATAGGGTCTCAACCACTAGGGGGGATCGGGTCGACAGTTGGTCAATCTCATCTTGACCTGGGATGTACTCCTCGTAAGGGAAGCTTCCCAAGGGCAACCCTGACACGTCATACATCTCGTGAAGGGTTATGTCGAGTTCTCTATTGGGGGTAAGGAACATGTCGCTGTTCGCACAATACAGTTCCAAGATGCTGTGGAACTGGGGAGCGTTAATTTTCAGACCGTGTTGAGTGGCCCGAATGGCTACGTACAACTCTGAATCCATAAGATCAGAATTCTCAGCCAAAATGTAATCAGTAATCTTGGACCACCAAGTGCTGCTACCCGGCGTAGAGTAGATCCACCCTGGGGCTCTGAAGTCCTTTGGAGGAAATCTTCCACCAGCTTGAAAGAAACGATGACGGAAAGTCTCCGCGACCACAGTCGTTTCCCTGGAAGGCAACTCATTGAACGACAGGCCAGGACGAAGAGCGGTCATACATTTGTAGGAGCTGTCTACCCCGTACCCAGCCGTGGAGCCTGTGAAGACGCCGCAAGTCACCCCATCTTGAGTTGGGATCAAATCCTAATTCATCACCCTTAGGACTGCTAGGGACTGCAACTCAACAATTGAGAACCCCCTCGGCATGCTGGGAAGGTAGTAATGGACCCCGTTAACTACGCGGAGCTACCTGCTCTCCCTAAGCAATAAAACTAAAGGATCGGTCGCGGCATCACCGAACAAAAACTAAGGCTTTTTGAGATCTATCCTAGCCTCATCTGTCAGCACCGCATCAGTAGTCAACTCACGCAACATCAAATGGTGTCAGTCGGTGACTCTCTTGATCAGTCCATCCGGCTTGTCGACAGCAAACGCGGGCACCAGATCTAGGAGAGGGAATCGGGAAGGCGCCGTATAGCCTGTACCTCCGGCGAGACCGATAGCCACGCCCTTCAAAAGGGCTTCGTTAGAAAAGGTCGTTGTAAGACAGAACCAAAGAGTCAAGACAGAGTTCACCCTAGGGGGAAGGCAAATCCCCCTATTAAGCCAAAATAGGCAAAGTCGCCAGACAAATGTAAATCTGCCTGTCAAAGAGGCAAAGTCCGCTTGACAAAGACGAGGTCTGTCTATATAGGCTGAATTTATCTTTATCAGACAAAGGTCGAACTCACCTGTCAAGGACGAACTCGCCCTCGCCTAATAAGACCAACGTCGCATGTAAAGTCAGAAGTCATCCTCTGCAAGTGAATATAAAATCCGCCTGAAAAAGGCTGATTTTATCCAAATCAGGAAAACTGCCAAAAAATGGCAGAATCCACTGGGGAAGATGAGCGATACTCATCCTCCTGACCCGACGTCGGCAATCAACGTAAGGTCGTCAGACAAATCTTTCGACTTACCCAAATGCGTCTCAGGCACGCTGGCGATCGTACCGGCGGCAAGGCGATCAGAATGGCGTCCAGGACCTCCTCCCTTTGGAACTCATTTCTTGGATTTTGGTGCCATGTCTAAGAGTCGGGGACGAAGTGGGAATTCTTTCTCTTTAGAAAACTTTCACGAAACGAAATTCTTGAGCACAGTAGCTCTCAAAAGAGGGGAACAAAGCCTATTTAAAGGCGGAGATGCTCACGTGGCCACGATCGCCCTCAAGAGGCGAAACACTGGCAGCTAATAGACGTAGCCACGATCGAAATCGACAGACCAGATTACTCTCCATAGTTCGTTCTCTTTTTGCGGTTACGAAGGAACCGTCAAAACAGGAAACGAGCCGTGTTAGCCCTTATGTTTTGATGATGTTTTACAACCACCATTAACGGTACTAATGGCTTATTGAGTGCAAATGTAGCAAATTCATTTATCAAGCTTGTTAGTGTCATTCATGGAGGATTGGATGGAATATACGTTTCGACGATGATATCCAAAGGAGGAGGAGGCATAATGAAGAAGCAACGTTATTTCAAGAACAACAAATTCAAATAAAAGCTTCATCCGATTCAAGCTATATCAAAGCTCAAGTATTGCTTTCAATATGAGGATATTAGCTATCTTTTATTTTTCTCTCTAGTGCTAGAATGTAGGTAAAGAGTTATTGATTTCACTTGAAGCTATTGGGACTCACACACATGTTTTCATACTTATGCTTTTAAGCGTTTTTCACAAAACACTATTTTTCACAAGTATGAGGACCTATCTGAAAAATTTCTTTTCCAAACAGTTTTTTTTAGTATTAAAAACATTTTACAAAGTTTCATAATTTTCAGAGGTCAAATAAATATTTTCTAAATATTTTTGGTTGAGTCAAAATACTGTTCTGGAGTGTATCAGTATGCGGTCGACCGCACTTAAGGTCATTCGTCACTGAACTCCAGAGAGTTTGTCGGTCGACCGGTGCGGTCGACCGAAAGCTCGATTTTTTCTGTCGGTCGACCGTACCGGTCGACCGATAAAGTCTCTGCTTGTTTTCTATGTTTTCAAAGCTGTTCGCGTCGACCGGATTTCCCGTCGGTCGACCGAACGTTTTTAGCGGTCGACCGAAAGTCTATTCGGTCAACCGAGAGCTTTCTCAAACGGTCGGTTGCCTTGGTTACTGTGCTATCACTTACCTGTGTTTGGCACAATCTGTGGCAATAGTCTGAACAGAAGATTATTTTCTTAATTGGGAAGATTGGGTTGTGATTTTAAAATGATTAATCTATTCTATTTAAACCATTTCTCCTTCATCTTCTAAGTTGCCCTAACTTCTGCTGAAAAACCAGAGAGACGTTGTCTTCTGAGAAAAATTTTCAAACTCTGTTTTCTGTGATTTTTCTCTGTGTTTCTTGTGTGAGATCACTTCCCAGCTTCAGTATTCTTTCTCTTTGCCATAGGGACCTGTAAAGAGAGAGTCTTGCACCATCTCTACTGTTGTGTGAGTGTGATCTTGTGTAGATCAACTGTGAGGGAGTGTGATCTGTTGAGATCAACTGTGTAGTGAGAGATCGTGAGGGGATCGCTGTGTAGACGAAGTTCCGGCTTCCAAACCGGGTGTGTAGTGGATTTCTCCTCGAGAGTGGGGAGCGGGGACGTAGGTCAGAGGACCGAACCTCGTTAACACATCGCGCGTCAAAGGATAACGATTCCTAACCCTCTCTTATTTACTTTGATTGCATTAGAATATTGTGGTTTGTTTTGTCTTAATTTTTATTGCATTATTAGAGCCTCTTGACCCTAATCACGCCCCCTCTAGGGTCCAACAATTGGTATCAGAGCTTGGTCTCTATATTAATTTTTGGTTTAACCACCTTAGAGAAAAGAACTAATGGAGGCCTCTTTGAATATGCATATGTTAGAAGGACAATCCACCACTAGACCACCACTCTTCACCGGGAGCAATTTTGCTTATTGGAAAGCTAGGATGAGAATTTATCTTCGTTGCATTGATCTTGACATCCTAGAGCTCATAGAAAAGAAATATGTAGAGAAGTCCAAAGTTGGGAACATGACCGATGATGAAAGGCACCTAGCCAATCTCAATGCTAAGGCTATGAACGCCTTAATTTGTGTTCTTTCCCCCAATGAGTACAATAGAGTTTCCACGTGTGCAACCGCATACGAAATTTGAGAAAAATTATGTATCACACATGAAGAAACCCCCCAAGTTAAGGAATCTAAGATTAGTGGACTTATGCATGATTATGAGCTATTTAAAATGCTTCCTAATGAATCCATTGATGCTATGTTTTCCCGTTTTACTAATATCATCAATGAATTACATGGTCTTGATAAGAAATTTTCCATTCAAGAGATGAACTACAAGATACTTCGCTCCTTGACTCCGGCATGGGAGCCCAAAGCTACGGCTATTGAGGAAGCTCATGACCTTACCACTCTACCACTCGATAGCCTTATCGGGAAGCTCAAGGTCCATGAGAAGAATCTCAAAGGGAAGGAGAAGGAGGAAATGCCATCACGGGAAGTTGAGGAGCCATCACCAAAGTTGAAGACTATAGCTCTCAAAGGAGCTAGTGACAACTCCTCTTCGTCATCGGATAGTGAAGTTGATTTTTCTAGAGAAGTGGCTCATCTCTCTAGAAGAATCTCTAGACTTATAAAAATGAACAAGAAATTTAATCCCCGATCTAACAACAAGTTTTCCTCTCGTGTAGGTAAATGTTTTGAGTGCAATGAACCAGGTCACATCGCTAAGGATTGCCCTAAGCTCAAGGAGAAGTACATGAAGTACAAGAAGAAGAAGGCTATGTATGTCGGATGGGAAGAATCCGAACCAAGTGATTCGGATAGTGATGATGAGGGAGCTAAACTTGCTCTTCATGACCCAAATGTTTGTTTCATGGCAAATGAACATGAGGTAATATCCGAGGCCGAAAGTGAATCTTTCTATATGCAATGTGACATAGCTATGGCTTTAGAAGAGTTGAACTTTAAATTTAAGAGAATGTCTAAAGAATACTCTTCTTTTAAAAAATTGCATACTTCTTGTGATATTAAGCTAGAACAATTAACAACTTCTCTTGCATTAAAAGATGAATTTTTAGGAGATCTCGATTTTGAGAATAAGCAATTAAGATCAAAGATTGAAAGACTAGAAATTAAGAGTGGTAGGACTAGACCCACTCATGCTTATGCTAATCATCATCATGGTAGAAATAGGTTTTATGGCTCTCACACTCATGCATACAAAAGAAATTTTGTGTGCACATATTGTATGAGACATGGACACATTTCTACTCATTGTAGGATTAAAGACAACCGTGATTTTTATGGAATGATATGGGTACCCAAAGGTACCAAGACTACTAATCAATAAGGACCCAAGACATGGGTACCTAAACCTACTACACCTTCATCTTCATCTTTTGTAGGGAACGTCACGGCAACAACATAAGGAAATGTGGTACCTTGATAGTGGTTGCTCACATCATATGACGGGAAACAAAGAGTTATTTGCAACCCTATCAAGGATTGAAGGAGGCAATGTCTCCTTCGATGGTGGTGAGAAAGTGAACCAAGATGTGAAGTTCCTTGCGGCAATTGATGAAAATCCTTGGATTTGGCATAAGAGACTTGGACATGTAAATATGGAGTTAATCTCAAAATTGTCTAAGAGAAACCTTGTAAAAGGATTACCTAGCTTGCACTTCATCAAAGACACCATTTGTGAGGATTGTGCCAAAGGTAAACAAACAAAATCTTCTTTCAAATCCATCAATGAGGTATCGACTTCTAAACCCTTGCAATTACTTCATCTTGATTTGTTTGGTCTTATGCGTGTTACCTCTCTTGGAGGCAAACACTATGTTTTTGTGATTATTGATGATTTCTCTCGTTTTACATGGACAATATTTCTTGCAAAAAAAATGATTGTTTTGAAGAATTTGCTAATCATGTCAAAAGAATTGAAAATGAAAAATATTTGAAAGTTGTTAAAATAAGAAGTGATCATGGTGGTGAATTTCAAAATGAATTTTTCTATGATTTTTGTGCTCATCATGGTATAACTCATATGTTTTCTGTTCCTAGAATACCATAACAAAATGGTGTTATTGAACGGAAAAATCGTACCATACAAGAGATGGCACGCACTATGCTAAACTCATTTGATTTGCCAAAATATTTTTGGGTGGAAGCCGTTAATACGGCTTGCCATGTTTTAAATCGTGTTTTGATTAGACCAAAGCTTAAGAAAACTCCTTATGAACTTTTTTTTTATGGAAAAACTCCTTTTATTGGTTATTTTCGTATCTTTGGTTGCAAATGTTTTATTCTAAATACAAAAGATCACCATGATAAATTTGATTCTAAAATTGATGTTGGTATTTTCTTGGGTTATGCACATCGAAGTAAGGCTTATAGGGTCTTCAATAAACGAAGCCTCGTTGTTGAAGAATCTATAAACGTTACTTTTGATGAGACTAATGTTGGTTCTCAAGTTGTTTTACCTAGGCAAGATGATGATGATGATATTGAGGGAGGATTGGACTTCTTGCAAATCAATGATACTCCCTCTATAGAAGCTCAAAAGGATGTGGATAGCTCCAGTACTCATGAACAAGTTGAACAACCTAAAACTTAGAAATTCGCGTCACATCACCCAAAGGAACAAATTATTGGGAGCCCTTCAAAAGGAGTTATTACTCGCTCAAAAGTTTTGAGTGAGTGTGGTAATGTTGCATTCCTATCTCATCTAGAACCTAAAAAGATTAATGATGCTTTAAATGATGAATTTTGGGTTTTGGCTATGCATGAAGAATTAAACAATTTTCAAAGAAATGATGTTTGGAAGTTAGTTCCTAAACCTAACAATGCTAGTGTTATTGGGACTAAATGGGTTTTTAGAAACAAACTCAATGAACATGGCATTGTTACTAGAAATAAAGCTCGTTTGGTTGCCCAAGGATATAATCAAGAGGAGGGCATAGACTATGATGAAACATTTGCACCGATTGCAAGGTTAGAATCTATTAGGATGTTTTTGGCATTTGCTAGCTTTAAAAATTTCAAACTATTTCAAATGGATGTCAAAAGTACCTTTTTTTAAATAGTTTTATAGAAGAGGAAGTATATGTTGAGCAACCCCCCGGTTTCATAGATCATGTTTTTCCAAATCATGTTTACCGGGTTCAAAAATCTTTATATGGGTTGAAACAAGCTCCTAGAGCTTGGTATGCTCACCTCTCTAGTTTTCTTGTTGAAAATAGTTTTTCAAAAGGAACAATTGATAATACTCTTTTTGTGAGAAAAAGGAAAAATGATTTCATTTTAGTTCAAATATATGTGGATGATATCATTTTCGGTGCTACTAATGAATCCTTGTGCAAGGAATTCTCTAAAGTTATGCAGGATCACTTTGAGATGAGTATGATGGGAGAGTTTACATTTTTTCTCGGGCTACAAGTCAAGCAAACTAAGGATGGGATATTTATTTCACAAAGCAAGTATGCGAAGGAATTGGTTAAAAAATTCAATTTGGAGAATTCTAAGCATGCGCCTACTCCCATGAGTACTAGTGTTAAGCTTGATGCGGATGAGAGTGGTGAAGATGTGGACCAAAAATTATACCGAGGTATGATAGGTAGTCTTCTTTATCTTACCGCTGTAGACCCGATATTATGTTTAGTGTGTGTGCATGTGCACGTTTTCAAGCATCTCCTAAAGCATATCATTTAATTGCGGTTAAAAGGATCATTAAATATGTTAATGGTACTTTTAGTCTTGGTTTATTTTATCCAAGAAGCACCTCTTTTGATTTATATGGTTTTTGTGATGCCGACTTTGTCGGATGTAAGGTAGATCGCAAGAGTACTAGTGGAACATGCCAATTCTTAAGAAATTCACTTGTTTCTTGGGCTTCCAAGAAACAAAATTGTGTTGCATTGTCCACTACGGAAGCGGAATACATTGCCACCGGCTTATGTTGTGCTCAAGTTTTATGGATGAAACAAAGCTTAGTTGATTATGATTTGAATTTTCAAAATATTAAAATCTTTTGTGATAACACAAGTGCTATAAATATTTCAAAAAATTCGGTTTTGCATTCTAGAACCAAGCATATTGATGTGCGCCATCATTTCTTACGCGATCATGTAGAGAGACAAGATGTATCCCTAGTCTTTATTGACACAAAATCTCAATTAGCGGATATTTTTACTAAGCCTCTTGGAGAGGATGATTTTTGTCGCATAAGAAATGGCTTGGGCTTATGCAATATGTGATTGTTCTAAATTGCTTCTTTTGGTTCCAATTTTTTGTGGCATGCATGTCTCTTTACCCCATTTTTGATGGTGACAAAGGGGGAGAGAAATCTCCTCATTTGTTGCTTATACTTAGGGGGAGCTCATAGATAGGGGAAGCACCTATCTATAAGTTATTTTCTTTTTGCTCTTATATAATGGTTGGTTGTCATCATTAAAAAGGGGGAGATTGTTAGCCCTTATGTTTTGATGATGTTTTACAACCACCATTAACGGTACTAATGGCTTATTGAGTGCAAATGTAGCAAATTCATTTATCAAGCTTATTAGTGCCATTCATGGAGGATTGGATGGAATATGCGCTTCAACAATGATATCCAAAGGAGGAAGAGGCATAATGATGAAGCAACGTTATTTCAAGAACAACAAATTCAAATAAAAGCTTCATCCGATTCAAGCTATATCAAAGCTCAAGTATTGCTTTCAATATGAGGATATTAGCTATCTTTTATTTTTCTCTCTAGTGCTAAAATGTAGGCAAAGAGTTATTGATTTCACTTGAAGCTATTGGGACTCACACACACGTTTTCATACTTATGCTTTTAAGCGTTTTTCACAAAACACTATTTTTCACAAGTATGAGGACCTATCTGAAAATTTCTTTTCCAAACAGTTTTTTTAGTATTAAAAACATTTTACAAAGTTTCATAATTTTCAGAG